>PVHP010015259.1:0-37750 GCA_004024765.1 Zapus hudsonius
CTCTCTCTCTCTCTCTCTCTCTCTCTCTCTCTCTCTCTCTCTCTCTCTCTCCTTGTAAATACATAAATAATTTTAATGACATCTGACGTCATACTCGAGATTGTGACTTCTCCATGGGTAGCTGTGGTTGTAGATGATCTTGCATCCTGTCCTAAATTTAATTGGCCAAAGAGCATATTATCCAAGAATTATCCCAGACATTCACTACCTTTTGCATCATGATGTTGAGGGAAATAATTTTATTTATTTGTATGGGTGTGTGTCTGTGTATCTGTGTACGTCTGTGTAAGGGCACACCAGGACCTCTTGCACTGTAAATCAATGTATCCTTTTGTGTCTGGTTTTACATGGATGACTGGGAATTGAACCTAGACTGGCAGGTTTTGCAAGCCAAGTGACTTTAACCACTGAGGAATCTCTCCAGGCTCTTGAGGAAAATGTTGACAAATGTCATCACACTCCCCGGGTTACTTTCTTTCCTGTTGCAATGTTAGGTAGGTTTTGGTCGGAGGTTCATATTACATTGTACTTAAGGGTAAGTGACTCTCTAAAATACATATTTACACAGCTCAGGATAAAATAATATAGAGTGATCACTGTTGTAGAATTGTTTTGGTTGATGTGTGCTTGTGTTTGAGTGTCTCCTCTGTGTACACATGTATCCACATGGGTGTACCCTGTACACATGTGACAGGAACCAGAGGAGGGTGGCGTTACTTTTCCGTTACACTTCCATGGAATTTCCTGGATATAGAATCTGTAACTGAACCCAGGCCAGGCTGGCTGACCGGCAAGCCCCAGGCACGTGCAGCTGTGACCAACTTTTTAAATATTTGTTGAGGATCAAACTCAGGTCCTCATGCTATCTCCTGAGCCCCCAGAATTCTGAATGGTATGAAAGAACATGACTCCCTCTAGTTGAAACTTTTCAATCCCAACTTATACTGTACAAACAAGAAGTTGGGTGTCATTTCCCCTGAGTCAATGTGCTCATTGGCTAAATTTACATCTCTTTAAAACATAGAGTGTGAGACGACCCTATACCTCTATACTAAACTTTGTGACACAAACCATGCATGGATATAATTCACTTCTGCAGGACATCAAATGAATACTCAATCAACAACTGTGTGAAAACACACACAGCACATTTATTGGGTGTGGATGAATAAAACTAGTGTGGGCTCTGGGATGATGGCTCAATGGACAAAGCGCTTGCTGAGCAAGACTGAGGACGTGTGTTCAAATCCCCAGTACACTTAAAAATACTGGACATGGTGTCAGGAAAGTCTACTTCCAGCTCAGGGGAGAATCCTTGGTCCTGGTTGCCTAGCTTTTCTGGCCGAAACAGTGAGTCCTGGGTTCAGGGAGCGAGACCTTGTCTCAGAAGAGAATGTGCAGAGCACCTGAGGAAGACCCCTACGTCCAGACCTGGGTTCTGCACACATGCTGATGAACACAGGTACCTGCATATACATGTGTACAATATGCATCTGAGCACACATACACACAAAAATGCCTTGTTTCTTTCAGCAAACCAGGGAAATTATATGGACTTTGTTTGAATAGCTCAAGAATGTAGACTATACAGCATCCCCAAAATTGTGTTTCTTGGGCCTACAAATCCTAACAACCGTGGTTCTATTCCTCACTACCCACATAAAGCCAGATACACAAAATGGCACAGGCATCTGGAGTTCATTTGCAGTAGCTAGAGGCCCTGGCTTATACCCATTCACTAAGTGTTTCTCCTCTCTCTCTCTCTCTCTCTCTCTCTCTCTCTCTCTCTCTCTCTGCTTGCAAGTAAATAAACTAATTTAAAAAATGTGTTTCTTGACTGCTAATTAAGATTAAGTAAGGCCAACATGCCTGATCAAAAGTCATTTATTCTCTGTGACATGTTTTGGCCTCATGAGATACAAATGCTCTCTACCTCAAATGCTCTGTTTCCTGTGGGCACCATCTCTTTAAAATATGTTAGCAGGATTCAATGCAATTCACCTAAATTTCCCCAAAGCAAAGTCTAGTAAACTTTGCCCTAAAGTTAGCATTTAGCGCCCCATTGCTCATGAAGGGCCACAGGACCCTAAATGACCGTGGTTACAGCCTACCATTTACATCAAGGAAAGGAGCTGAGATGTGTCTCCTTAAGACTGGGGAAACCAGATGGTGCTCCTGTTGCCCCCTCTGAAATGGCTTCCTCAGAGGAGCTTTCTATCCTCACGTTCAGCCTCTCATGTTCAGCACAGGGAAGATTTTCACATCAGGGAATTCACAGGGAATTTTGTCAGGAATGTCTCCTACCCTGCTGGTCATATCTCCAGCATCTTCCCAAGTGACCAGTCTCATGAGAAGAGCCTGATGGCAGGCGGCTGCATATCCTGACCCTTCCTGTGACCAAGAAACAGAGCCGAAGGCTCACGTAAACCACACCACACTGTGGGCCAGTGCTCTGAAAGATGTTCTCCATAAGGGTGCTATCCTCGCTGATGGCCCAGTGTCCAGCAGACAGGAGGACAAGATGGCCAATTCTAAGTGTAGAGGCACAATGTGCTCCTCCTCCATTCATCTCCCAAGACACTAGTGAGACATCCAACGTGATGCTCCTCGCCTTGGCCTTTGATTTAAGGAGCCAGTTCCAAAGACAAGCCAACCATTCACAGGATGATTAAGCTTACTTGTCAGCATGACTGGGTGGAGGGATGCCTAGAAAATTGTCCAAGCACACTTTAGGGTGTGTCTGCGAGTGTGTTTCCAAGAGATGAAAAGGCCCACGGGTCAGCAAACGGATGGGGTCACCTGCCAGGAATGCGGGCAGAATTCCCCAATAGGCTGAGGACCGCATGGAACTGAATAGCTGAGGAAAGAGGATACAGGCGACCTTGCAAACTCAGGTGATGGGGGCAAATGCACTGTTGCCTTTGCTCTCAGACCCCTGGACTGGCACCTGTCAAACCCCAAGAGGCTTCCAAGATATGGCCTCAGACAAGAGCTGTTTCCAGGTCCCTCTTATCCCCAGGCCCCCCAGTTGCTGGGGGTGAACAGTCACTGTCTTCCTTGCTCTCTGGCCTGCAGACAGCCAGGGTGAGATGGTCGGGTCTCAATCTAACAAATCCCCTCTGCTGGATACAACCGTGCTGTGGGCTCTCCCTCCTTATTAATACAACTCATTTAGCACCATGTACCGAACTCTAGGGGCTTTCCAGCTAAGACGTCACTGGCTGCTCCAGGTTCCCATCTAAGTGATGTAACAGGAGAGAGAATGAGGTCATTTCTTTCCACGTTCCATGGAGATACCCTGCAGTAAACTTGACAGGGATCACCATGATGGTCCCCACACAGTTTCCACCACTGGCCATTTCATTTCATTGGCTTCATTGTGAGTGTATCCGTTTTCTCTATTTCCCATCGCATTACCTCTCTTGTGTTGCTTTTAGTACATTTTTAAATAGATTGGTGAATACCATCCTAAATATTCAGTGTGGATAGATCTCTGCAGTCCAATATTTGTCCACCAACTTTGCTTTCTTTTGTGAACCTTTCCACAGCAAAAGTAGAGATGATAACATGTGTTCACTAGCTTTTAAATCTGATCAATAAATTACACATTCCATCTATCCTTGTTATACCATCAGAGGCTGCCCAGTTCTGATGTACAGCCATGGATTAATATTGCTTATTCCTTAACTTTATAAAATAACAATTATGCTATATGTTCTCTCAACACAAAACTGTTTTATGCAACATAATAATTTTGAGATGTATACATGTTTTCATCCGTTACTAGCTTGCTGTTTTTGACTAGGAACAATTTTGCTTTGTATGAATCTGTTCACTTACTCTCCTACTGTGGGACACCTGGATTTTTTCCAACCTCTGTCTATTATAAATGAAACCACACTGAAAAGTCATTTACAGTATCGCCGTGACCATATATAATTAACATAATTATATAGACATAATTACATAAACATAATTATACAATTGCTTTGGTAAATGGAATGGCTATGCGATGTGATAAATTTAATGTTTAAATGCAAAAGTATTTATAAACATAGCTGCCCCAATTTGCATTCCCATCAGCAGAAAGTTGGAAAACTTGTTGCTCTGAAAATTCATCTACCTTTAGTGGTGCTAGTCATTTTAGGTTTATCCGTATTAGAGGGTGGGTCCTGAAAATCTGAGATTTGACTTCAAATTTCAATGATGACTAAGCTGTCTCCTTTTTTGTGTATTTATCAAATATTCATTCAAATATTTGTGCAACTTATTTTCACTGCTTTGTCTTTTTCTTGACTTTCAAATATATCTATCTGTCTGTCTATATCTGTCTATCTGTCTGTCTATATGTGTGTGTGTGTGTGTGTGTGTGTGTGTGTGTGTGTGTGTGTGTGTGAGACCTTCTAAGTGCTGGGATTTCAGGCATGCACCTCCACACATGGATAGTATATAGATTGCTTAGAATTTCCCACCTAAACAATCATGTGGTCCACAAATTGAGAGTTTCATTTCTTCTGGGGTCATCTTTCTGATATTTGCATATCAGCAAGTTATTACAAGCACTATGGTACTTGGTGAAATATAGACTAAAATGAAAATGTTTGCCTTTCTTTGCTTCCAGGATTTGAGGAAGTCAGTGAAATGATTAACTGATATATAATCATTAACTTTGATGACAAATGAAAATATTCACTCTTATTCTTGTTTTCTGAATTATGCCATGATTGGGAATGTGTTTACATAGGTTTTTAATTTATTTGTTTCTATGATTATTCATTTTAGTATTCCATGATCATTCATTTTGAACTCATGGAGAATTATATTTATAAGTTTGAACATTAAGCTTACCCAGCATTTATGAAATGCATTATATTTGCTTATGTTATACTATCATGAATGGACTCAATTTGAAAATATTTTTTTATGTCAGGATGTACATGTCTTCCTGACTTGTGATTTTTCTCTTTCTGTAAAATCTTTTCTGAGTCCTTGCATGAGAGTTCTGCCTTTTTTCACAAAACAGGTAAGAATTCATTAGTCTTCTGCAATCTACTGAAGTTGCTTAAAATCAGTCCCTTTTAAATGTTTGATAAAGTTTACTAGTGAAACTCTGGGCTCTCGTGTGTGTGTGTGTGTGTGTGTGTGTGTGTGTGTGTGTGTGTGTGTGTGTGCACGTGTGTGCATGTGTAGATTTTACTAAATTGCTCAAAACATTACCTTTAATTGCTAATTCTACATGGGGGTAGTTCATTCTTGAAATTGCGAATTTGTCCTTCATGTTAAGTCTTTGGAAAAGTCTTAGGAATTTATCAATTTTTGTGTTTTAAAAATGCTAATTTTGGCTTTGTTTCTTGCTTAGTTTTTAAAAACTTTTATGGACAACTTCCATGAATATAAATATATATCATGATCATAACCCTCTCCCAGAATCCTCCCTGCTCCCCGTCCCAAACCCTTTCCACTGAATCCCTTCTTCTTTCCAGCTAGTTTCTTTTCTATTTCGATTTTGTCTTTTCTTCCCTCCTATTATGCGGGTCTTGTGTATGTCAGCCACTGAGAGGTCATGAATATTAAGGCCACTTGTGACTGGAAGACATTATTGTAAGCCTTCCTCTGCTTCCTTTGGCTCTTTCATTCTTTCCACCATCACTTCCACAATAGCAGTCCCTGATCCTTGGAGGGCGTCATAGACATGTCTCATGTCCATTGTCACCTCTCACACTTTGGTAAGTTTCCAGCCAGTCACCCCAGTGGTCAGTGCATCTGAAAAGAATCTGAAGTTTCTCTAACCAAAAGTGAGCACAGCATTAATAAATGGGCATAAACATAGGTATTTAGATGGTAGTTTGGTAGACATAACATATGCATTTTAGACAATCAACAGTAGAATCTCCTCCCTAGAGTTTATGACCTCCCTGGCCCTGGGCTATTCATCAGGTGTTCCTTGCCAGGCAGGAATTCTCTCCAATGGAGTGGGCCTCAAGGCCAATCAGAGAGCAGTTGGTTTCCCCCATCACAGACCTGCCACCTTTGCAACAATTGTTCCATTTGGTTTGGCTTGAAAGCCTTAAGGCTTGAAGGGTCAACACTGGTTGAGTTTTATCCGCCACCTGGCTGCTTAGGTCTTTGCAGCATCCTAACAGCTCGTCAACAGAGAGGAGGCTTCCAGTTCTGCTCCTGCTTGAGATCTCAGTGACCTGTAGCCCATTGCTTAGTTGTTTTTGTTTACTTTATTAAATTCATCTTTCATTTATATTACTTAGGAGTCACTTTGATGTCTTTTCCACTTATTTAAAATGAATCATAGTTCACAAATTTTAGTTCATAAATATTTTTTCTTTCTTAGATAAGAATAGAAAGCTACATCTTTTCTTTTAAACATTTGGGTGTTGTATGTCTACCAAAGAAAGGCTTATATGGTTTCCTGCCCAGGGTGCTCTTGGGAGACTGTGCAATCTTTTAACAGTTGTGTTTACTTGATTGATTTAAGCCTCTGAATCCTCTCTCTCTCTCTCTCTCTCTCTCTCTCTCTCTCTCTCTCTCTCTCTCTCTCTCTCTCTCTCTCTCTCTCTCTCTCTCTCTCTCTCTCTCTCTCTCTCTCTCTCCTCTTTCCCACCTCTCTTCCTGACCACAGAGGTAAGCAGCAGCCTCCTCTCTCATGAGCCCGGGTCACATGTTCAGAACAACAGACCAACAGGCTGTGAACTGAAGATTCTCAAATCATGAGTCAAAATAAACATTGTCTTCATGCTAAATTGATTATTTCTGGCATTTTTCACAGTGATAGAAAAGGTGGACGACACATGAATTTCATATTTGAATATTGACATGTCATCTTTTCAAGATAATTTAATGAAAAACGATTTGGGTAACTTTGAAAGCATCCTTTGAATAGTAATTTTGAGATAATCGTGCTATTTCATAACCAAACATTTGGGAGAAGGGTTTCAGAGACGGCTTCTATTATTGAATTTAATTTCATTATTGTCAGAAAAATCTATGCTGTGATTTCCAGCATTTTGATAAGATTCAGGCCTACTGGATGACCCAGCATCTGATCTGTCCCAATGGATTTGAAAAGTCCAAGTTGTTTCTCTCCCTCAGATCCTTCTGTCTGTGGGCTGTATTGTTTTATCTAGGTACTCTTATCAGATGCCAAGAAGGTGGTGTTCATGTCTCCAGTGATGATTGGGAAATTGCCTACATCTTTTAATTATGTCCATCATCCTTTCATGAATTTAAAAGCCCTTATTAACACATACATACTTATAATTGCTATGTATTCCTGGTGAATTTACCCTTTTATTTAATATGGAATATCTCGTTTTTATCTCTTGTACCACTTTTATTTGAAGCCTCTCTTATCAGCTATAGCAGTGTAGACACTCTGAACTTCTTGTTCTAACACTTTTCCATCCTTAGGGCTTCAACCCCCTGACATCTTTGTAGCTTGTGTGCAGTCTACCTCAAAGCCTGGCTTTCACCAGTTCTGATGACGTCTGCCTTTCATCTGAATATGTGACATAATAGTTTATGCTCTTCAGTGGCATCCAGCCACTCTTGCTGTCCGTTTTCAGGTCTTTGTTTCTCTTTCATGACATCTTTTGAAGTTTTGAAACATTTGTTAGAGAGATAGCTCAAAAGTTAAAGGCATTGCTTGCAAAGCTTGAGGTCCTGGGTTAAAAACCCCATTGCCTACATATAGTTGTCCAAAATGGTGCATGTATCTGGGGTTTGTTTGCAGTGGTTAGAGGCCCTGGAGTGCCCATTCTCCTCTCTCTCTCTCTCTCTCTCTCTCTCTCTCTCTCTCTCTCTCTCTCTCTTTCTCTCTCTCTTTTTCTCTCTGTCTCTGTCTGTCTCTCTCTCTGTCGCTTTCTCTTTCTCTCCTCTCTGCTTACAAGCAAATAAAACATTTTGAGAAATCAATTTTATATTATCTAATGAATTGTATAGTTACTTCCAAGTATTTTTTATTATGCGTAGTTTAGAGATTATCATTTTTCTTAACTTTTCCTGTCATGATAATATTCTTTCCTTTGTTTTTTCAAGATTTTCTCTTTGTATTACCCTATATTTTATGTTTGTTTAATGATTTTAAAGCATTTTTTATTGAGATTCTTTTTATGAATTCCATTCTCACTCTTTGTCCCAGACTGACCTGTAATTCATCATTCTCCTGCCTCAGACTCCCAAGTGCTGAGATAACAGATATAAACCACCACATGAGTCAAAGAAATCTTCTAGTTGTTTCTTCTATGGGTTTATATTCACTGATTGATCTCTTGATCTCTTTCTCAAAATTGGGTTTTATATATATATATATTAGTTTTATCCTTCATCATACTCACTGAGAATGTGGTGCTGGAAAATGTTTTTGATTATTTTATATTTCTCCAAAAAATGAAACTTTTGGCATTTTACTAAGTTGTACTCACTTTGAAAACTCTTGTGTTTTTATTTTCATTTCAAAGGTTTAGTTGCCTCGTGTTGGACTGATATTAACCTACTAGATTAAAGCTCTCAAAGTCCTAAACCAATGCTTCATAGTGAATTTCTTTCATCTGTTTCCAACTCTATTTTCTAGATGCTTATCTGATGCCTCAAACTTATCACCCTCGTGGCTCACCTTCCTGTATGTCTATAAGCAACTTGAATCACTTTACATTTTCACCAATAGTTCAAGATGCTGTTATGTTCCATTCAATCTAGAGAACATTTCTCCATCAAACCAACTTCTAAAGACAAATATTGTGGATTTATTATTTCAGTTGTCATGAAATTATAACTCACATTGCCATATTTTCATATGGTCATTAACTACTCATGTTAAAATGTAGTCCCTGTGGTTTGCTTATTTTTCTACTAAATTTTTAAACATTTTCTTTTCATTTTTGTCTGTGCAGTGAATGCCTATTCTTTTTTCAGTACACACACACACACACACACACACACACACACACACACACGCTTGAATAGCATCGTTTAATTATGGATTGAGGAATAGTAAAAACCTGACCTTTATTAAAGATCATTGTTAACATTTAGTTGTGTCCTTCACAAGACAATTTTTCCAATTATTGTTGAAATATAATTATTCAAGTGGTTTATGGTTTTTTGACCTATGGAGACACTTGCTGTGAAGACTTTTCTATACCTTCATTAGATGTGATCAGAATGACCTCAGCTGGCCCTGTCCTAAATGTATTCTTTCTGCCCTGTGCTTCCTGCCAGTGCTTTCCTGGTTGTGTGCTTTTGTCAGAACTCTTGAGGAACATCAGAACTGTATTCTCAAATAAGGAAATTGGGGGAGTCACCTCACAGCTGACTTCAAGACGATTCTGATTAGATTAAAAATGTCCCTTTGTACTTGAATCTAGTTTGACTGTATGATCTCCCCACGGTGGTGATCATTTCAGGCGCTGAACTTGTCCCATTATTGTAGCCTTGAGAAATTTTACTGTTTCATAAATGGTTCATTAATATAACCTGCTAAGGTTTTGTTAGCTATTTAACATTTCTATAATTTCAATTTTAAACTTTGCTGGTTTATCTAAGATAAAAGCACTGAAGATAAATTTGTCATTACCAATTTTACACATTAAATCAGGAATATTCTCCTCAGAAGCCCAACAGTATTATATGTACACATGTACTATTGCTCTCAAACCTTTGAGGGTGAAGCTTTCTTAGTATTTTGCAGATATGCTGGATTTTTGCAATGTGAATTTAAACTGTATAGAGGACAATGAGATGTAACTGTTACTGAATTGTATGCTTCAATAACTATAAAAATGCATTTGTTTATTTTAAAATTCCAAGTTTCATGTTTCTTTAAAGTGTTTGTATCTTTTATGAACTCTAGAAAAAAAATGATTTTTCCATCTTATAAATACGCGAAACTATTCTTTAACCTCTCGTTTTACTGTGATCATGAGTTCAATTTACATTCCAAAAGAAACAACAGAAATTTCATTTAATATCTCAGAATTTAAGCCTTTTTATTCTTCTAGATTATATCGTCAGGTTAGTATTTCATGTGCAAACATATCCTTGAATGACTCTCATTCAAGTTTTGTCCGGAAAGCATGTATTTCTGGTTGGCTTTCTTTGATAGACAGGTATAACCGAGTAGAAAGTTACTTCATTTGGTTTAGCAGGAAACCTCCTTGCTCCTGAGCTCTGCAAGCCCTTGACATTCTCCTCCCTGTTCTTACATCTCTTTCCTCATTTATTCATTTCCATCTTCCAGTGAGAGAACTGGGGTTTATTACTAAACTATGACTTTTATTACATAAATTATTACATTATTACTAAACAGTGATCAGGACTTTTTTCTAAACATGTATAAAGGGAAATAAGAATACTGTTTATTTCTTCTCCTTCCTTGCTATATATTTTTAAACAGTAAGGAGAAATAATGTATATAGATACATATACATGCATACATACACATTAAAATATGAGTGTAAGGACCCTAAAGGAAGCTGACCTCATAGAAAAGCTTGGGGATCTTGATGTTTGCTTCAAGACAGTGACTAATTCCACAGAGAGTGGTAATCCTTGTAATTTGTGGATTAATATTCTTATATCAGCTGTGCATTTCTGAGGTGAATGTCCACTGTGCATGCCCTTCTAGCTTCCTATGATGTGCTGTTATGGGAAGATCCAGCTACTCACTGGTGATGCCAAGTGATCCCTTTCTCTGGAGAAGTCACCAGATTGTCCCCTTGTCCTTATCACCTCAGCTGGAACCACAGAGCCTGGTTCTAGGTGCCTCATGGCCCCTTTGTTGTCTTCTGTATCAACTCCAGCTTCAGAGTGAGGCTCTCGTGGAACCATGGGAAATTACACTTTCAAAGCCAGGCTGTTCCATGTTCTGATTTCCTTTCAGCATTTCTCTTTGACTCTGGAGGATGAGGGGCAAGTCGACTCTGATCGCCCTTCTGTGAGCAAGCTTCCCTTGGGAAATGGCACGTGCTGGCCACCACACTTTCATGTCTGGTTAAGTGACAAAACCTTGGCTCTTGAGCCTGTCTTTACATTATCAGAACAATCTTAATTTTTTCTGAGTTATACATTTATTTTTACTCAAAATTTGTTAAGCTAGGAGAATTTGGAGTTGGTTGAATTTATATTTTAGGTTTCTCTAGTAGCTATTTAATAGTGAGCAGAAAGTCATCCCAATTCAGTAACAATTCTAGTACAACTTATGGATCCCCATGAAAACCATTATAAACAAGCATACATAGGCAACTATATATTTATCTCCAGCATGCATATATAAATCTATTTGATTAAACAAATACAGATGAAAATCTATATAGACATACTCTATTTTTTGCAGAACATTTTCTTCTGTTCCTGAAGCCAGTCCTTATATATATAATATAATTAATATAATATAATATGATATGATAATATATAATATAATAATTTGTTATATATACTATAATACAGTATATTATATAATGTAATATATACTATAATATAGTATATAGTATATATATTAATATATAATAGGACTGGCTTCAGGAAGAGAACAAAATTTGTGTTTATATATTGAGTCCTTGGGCACTTTTTTCCTTCTTCTATTACCTATATTTTGGGGAAACATATAGCCTGAGAACCCCTTATGGCTGCTACATATTTCTCACCCATGTTTCTAAATGATTATCAACCAATAATCAGAGTAGAAACGCTTTGCAAGCATGAACTTGTGCTAAGAAAGCAGTGTGGGATCCTCCCTCCAGGATGAGGGAGAAATAAATCTTCAGACATATTTTTCTTCCTCCGACAAAGCCTCTGTTGCCACATTATCTTGTCAACCCCTATGAGTTTTAGATGGATCAATACTTACCTAGGTGACTTCTAAGGAACACCTGGCCATTCGCGTGGTGACATGTTAATTAAATAGGTAGCATTCTTTCCCTTCAAGAACAGTGGCTTGAATTTAGGGGCTCCTTTTAGAGTGTTTTGTCTGTGTTTTCATACTTTTGCTAGCTTGAGGGCTAAAGACATCCTAGAAATCTGGTAAACCATCATAATTCTAAGACTGTTACTGGTGACATTTTGGCTGAAGAAAAAGCGAATGCAAATGCTCTTTCCTTTGATTTCATGGCGTCTCTCAGCATTCCATGCTCATCAGGTGTCTCTGAGTGTTAGAACAGATATTTCGTAACACTTTCCTTTTGGAAAATATAAACGAAACACCTTGTCTAATAACCGAAGTTCCACGTTGGTGTGTTCTGAAGCCCATGCCAAGTTTGGCTAATTGACAGATTGGTTGGGTGGGAACAGCCAGGAATTCAGAAGCATCACCCAACCATCAGGAAATACTCCTGGTCTAATGTGGGGTTGTGGGGGGTTTGGGGGTGTCCACCAGGCCTGCAGAATAAGGTGAAAGCAGGGACCTCTTCTTTGCCAGGTTATGGGTTCAAATAAATTGTAAGACAGCTGTCACTAATAGAGATGGTTTAACTTGTGCATGTGTCCTGGCTCGGTGTCCATTCATCTTTATATTTATTTGGAATCATTTTAAATTCTGAAAAGAGCAGCATTTTAAAGATAAAGTGTTGTTATTTTAAGAGTAAAAGAAACTTATTTTTTTTAAAAAAAAAGAAACTTATTTCCTATTCTATCTGTGCTTTCCCATTGGAGTTCAAGTCCTCCCTCCTTGCACACAGAGAGCTCAGAAAAATGACATAAAGAAGACGTAACAGGCTCCATCTTCTCAGCAACGTAAAGCACATTGGCCTTTCTTTCTCTTTTTTCACTGTATTTATACTTCATTGCTTTTTAAAATTTGTTTGATCATTTACATTGTATGATTACATATTGAGTCCTTGCTGGCTGATTACCATCTTCTATTAATGTTCATTTTAAAAGAAATTTAGTGCTCATGTTCCAGGTAAAATGTATAATCTATTGTTTTTAAGTGAAAAATAATAGTTTCATCACATGCACAAAAAAATGCACTTGTGTATAGTACCCTTCGTGTCTGTCTAGCAGAGAGTTTCTGTAAATAAGTCACTGTGTACAAATATGATTGTATATTTTGTGGATAAATCAATATTTTCCATTTTCTATATGGAAATATACTTGAGTATATAGACAATATATCACAATCGATGTGCTTTGAGTCTTTAAGACACAAAGCAGTCATCTCATTCCTGGCCTCACAGTGTCGAACACAACTTCACAAGACCTGCATAAGAAGAGGGAAAAATGAGGAATTAAAACAGAAGAGAAACAAGTTGTAAAAAAGAAGGGATTCCATGGCGGGCGTGGAAGGGTGGCAGGAAGGGATCATAATCATGGGATATTGTCTATATGTATCAAAGCTATCAATAAAAGGTTTTTTTTTTTAAATCACAATCTAAATTAAGTTTGGCTGCATCAATATACATATTCCTACTACTAAATTTTATCTCTTTTAAGTGTTTTATTTATTTATTCATAAGCTGAGGAACAGAGAGAGTGAGAGAGAGAAGAGAGAGAGAGAAAGTATGGGCCCTTTAGTCACTGCAAATGAACTCTAAATGCATGCACCACTTTGTGCATCTGGCTTACGTTGGGTTACTGGGGAATTGAACCTGGGTCCTTAGGCTCTGGAGGCAACCGCCTTAACCTCTGAGCCCTCTCTCCAGACCCAAAATTTATATTTTGTATTAAAGTATGATTGATTTCTACTGTCATCACAACACATTTTACACTGAGGCAGGAGGATTGCTGTAAATTTGAAGAGAGCTAGTCACTGGCCAGCATGGGTGGCAGAGTGAAGCCATGCTTCAAAGACACAAACAATAAAGTAAATTTCTGATCACAAATCCATAGTTTGAAGAGATTGCTGGGAGAAAGAGCTGATTTTCTCTGTGGGCCTGCAGCTGGAACAATCATTCTTTACTCTGGAATGCAGGGGCGTCATTTATGTTTGGCTGTGACCCTCAAATATGAACATTTAGAAACTCTGTGTGTGTGTGTGTGTGTGTGTGTGTGTGTGTGTGTGTGTGTGTGTGTGTGTGAACAAGGAACCTGGGATGCAGCATCTTACATTTTAAGAAGAAATGAAACTAAAAGCAAAATCCTTTGGGTTGAGATAAAAATTGTGCATTGACTGTTTTCAATTATTTTAACACCATTTCCAGCCCACTAAAATTCAAAATAAACTTGTTTTCCCTTGTCACATTTAATAATAGTTATATTTCTACAAATGTCTGTGTTTGTAATTCACTGAATGAACTCAATAAAAGTTTTTATTTTTTGTTTCTATTAGTGAAGGAATAAGGAAGTGGCTTTTTGAGAAGACACTGCCCCCAGTAAATACATTCTAATTGTGGAAATGAGAATTTTCTTTTTATATTTATAGGAAGGAAGAGCATAGCACTGGGTCACACGGATGCCACACAGTAACGGTCAATCCTGAAAACTTCAACGTTCCTGAAAATTAGCTTTCTTGTCTCCAATAACAAGACAATCCCAAAAGGTGAAGAATGCGTAGTGTTTTCAAAAAAGCTGCTTTTCTTTCTCTCGTTCTTGAAAACTTCCTTCACAGAAAACAATTTTGCTACATGCTTTTTAAAAATATTTTCATTTATTTATTTATTTGCAAGTAGAGAGACAGAGGCAGAGAGACAGAGAGACAGAGAGAATGGGCACACCAGGGCCACCAGCCGCTGCACACTAACTCCAGACACATGTGCTCCTTTAATGCATCTGGCTTGACATGGGTACTGGGGAATCAAGCTCAGGTCATTAGATGTTGAAAGCAAGTGCCTTAACCTCTGAGCCATCTCTCCAGCCTGTCATTTCCATTTTTAATTAGAAGACCTTTATGCCAGTCCTTGAAATTCAATGAAGCGATGGAATGAATGATTGTCACCTCTCATTCAAAATGTGCATGAGGTGACACAGTAAGTTTTTTTTTTTATAATGAATTGTGAATAAATGAAGAGAGTGAAGTTAAAACATACAGTTTAATTAAAAGTAATGTGTTGCAATAATATCTGTTTGCATGGGTGGAAAGGTACACACAGAATACTAGTAAGTAGCGGGTTTGGTTTGTACACACGGGGTTGTTGGCAGGGTGTTTTATTTGTACACACAGGGATGCCAGCAGGGGATTTGATCTGTGCATCTTTCCTGCAAAGCTGCTCAAAAGCATCACAGGCCTTCAAATAACTTATATCCATTATCTCTCCAACTCCATCCAGCATCATTCAACTTTGAGAAACGGTTCACATTGCAGATGAAGGGTTTTCAGCCTAGTGAGGTTCAAATCAATGATGGTATGTCTGCATTTAAAATATTTTCCCAAAAGAAAAGAAGAGAGAGAAATGGAACGACCATCACATTAAAGAAAGAAAAACACAGGGAGAACGCGTGTGTGGCTGTATTGCCCATGAAAAGGGGAATAGTGATTGCCATTCTAGAAACATTTTCTTAAAATGTTTTTATTTACTTATTTGCAAGCAGAGAGAGAGAGAAAGAGAGAGAGAGAGAATGGGTATGGCAGAGCCTCTAGCCAATCCAAACGAACTCCAGATGCACGCCACTCTGTGCATCTTGCTTTACATGGTGCTGTGGAATGGAAGCCAAGTCATTGCACTTTGCAGGCAAGTGACTTAACCTCTGAGAAATCTCTCCAGCCCCTAGAAGCATTTTTAACGCATGATAATTCTAATGATACTTGAAATAAAAATGCCCTTCACCTAATCTTCTTTCTCTCTATATGTATGTCTGTGTGCAGATGAAGGTCTTTACAGTTGAATATAAACAAACATATACAACTTTCAATCCCTTCTAATTGATTCTAGGTACAGTAAACTTTACGTTGGTAATCCAGCTTCACCATAGAAGCACAAAGACATAATTGTGTTAATTCTTCCCCAAAAGATAAGTAGCAGTTTTTCTTAAGGCAGAAACTTCTTAGGATAGATAGATGTTTAATTGTCCTAATTACAAATAGCTCGAAATATTCCTGCAGCTGTGTCTCATATAAGGTGATATGTGAGTTTGATTTCTAATGGTTCCTTGTAGCTCCAAGGTCCTTGATTCTAGAGATTGTGTATCTTTGATAATTATTGTTTATCGCATGTTTGGTAATATTCGTAGCATATAATAGCAGCCTCAAAATGCTAACGTTTTTGTCTTCTGATATATTAGGAGTAATTGTAGTTATGTCTGAGCTTATTTGAAATCCAATACACCAACAATCTTACGCTTGTAACCAGTTGTCTAGAAGCATAACATATTCTCTCTGTTTCAGAGACTGCTTATCTCACTGTAGGAGGGAAGAATGTTGAGGCACACACAGCAATTTTGGTGGTGACAGGGCCTTGAGTTTAAAAAAATTTATACTTTTATTAAATATTTCATACATTTTTGATGTTTTGAGTCATATTCGTTAATCATGTAACCTCAGATGAATCTTATGGTGACGGGTATGAGTGAAACAGCTTTGAAAATGACAGAAGTTCATCTACATTTTTTTCTATTTGTAAATGCAATAAAATTGAACTGAAAATTAGCTAATTCCGTCCAAGTATCCAATTCTTTGGCATTCAGGGGCAGAATCATTTTTCTTATCACACATTTATTCTAGATTACAATCAGTTAAGGGAAGGGGGAATTGGATAGGGAAGCGGCCCAGTCACCGAGTGGTCTGTGAGGTTTACAAATCATCATCAAAAGTGCACAGAATCACCAAAAAAGTGAAAAAAGAAATAGCACCCATGTTAAAGGGAAAATTCTCTCCCCCCCCCCTGAACTGGGTAATGAGATCAGAGGAGGGGAAGGGGCACAACTTACCACCCAGTCCGGGCACCTCCAGCCCAGAAGTCAGGACAGGAAAAAGGAAAAACTGTGTCCCAAGTTCGAGTTAGGACTTTTAAAAAAATATTTTATTTATTCATTTTCAAGCAGAGAGAGAGAGAGAGAGAGAGAGAGAGAGAGAGAGAGAGAGAGAGAGAGAGAGAGAGTGCACCAGGACCGAGTTAGGACTTTTAAAGGTTTTTGCTGGGAGGAAGTGGCAAGGCTCCAGCCTGGGAGTGTCCTTGATAAGGTGACCTGGGGTCACTGTCTGAGGCCATGCCCTATCTACCTGTGAGAGGAGTCTTCCTGCTAATCCCTCTCAATTTTCAAAGCTGTTTTACTCTTATCGCTTTAACCATGCTTCTGAGCATACACACATGCCCTTTGCTGTATGCATGCTAAGTACACGCTCTGTCACAGAATGTCAACGGATGTTCCTGAAACACCTTGTTTGAGATTCAAGATCACACACACTGTAAATTGCAGTGATTGTACTGCGTGGTCAATGTTTTCTGTTCTTGTAGAAACAGAATATTTTAATTACAGAAAAAAATCTTTTTTAATCAATATTTTTATTGTCCAAAATTAGATACATGTATTAGTCAATATTACGTTGATATCCCCAATTCCCTCCTCCCTGTCTCCAATCCACTGGGTATCCTCGGTGGGCATGCTGGATGGTTCCATGGGGTACGTGGTTTTGGAGAGCACAGGAGTCAGCCAGGTTTCCCCTACTTGTGTGTTGTTGCTAAGGGGGGCAATGTCTCTGGATATTCTCCCCCACCATGGCTCTTACAGTCTTTCTGCCCCCTCTTCCACTCAGTTCCCTGAGTCATGGTGGGTGAGAGATAAGGCTGCTTTATTGTCAAGATCTTAAGGGCCTCTGTACTTCTGCTTTAGGTCCTGTTGAAAAAAAAATCTTTAAAAAAAATTTTCCCCATAATTATTCCTCAACATATAAGTCCAAAATTGGTATATTTTTGATTAGATCTATTAGAATTTTGATTTTAATAAATATTGTTTGATTTTCATTTAAAAAGTCAAATGACTTTTGGCTTAGAATTAGTATAGAATTTCTAACAACTGTTTTTGTCCTTCCTTTCTTCCATGCTTTCTTTCTTTTATTAAGTAGAAACCTTGTTGAACAAGTCACGTGTTGGCACTGCCATTTCCCCCCTCCCTACCCCACACCACCGAGGACCCTCCTCAGTGGGATTACCGGTATGCGCCACGGGGTTGCCCATCCAACAGCTTCTGATGTAGCAGTAAACATGCTTCTGCATTGAGTGTTGTAAATTCATACAGAGTAGCCTTGATGATTACAAAATCCAGATCCATGGAAATGGAGGGGCAGCCCAACCCAGCAGGCTAGGAGGTGCTCCAACCCCAAGACATGCTGAAATTCCAATCAGCTTTGACCCTCAACATGTTTCTCTCCTGCTGTGTTCCTAAGTGCCTTGCCAGCCATCCCACGTGAGTGTGGGGTGTTCTGGGGTGCTAGAATTGTGCTTACAAAAAGAACTCTTTCCTGGAAGACAAGTGGACATGGGTGGGAAAATGAAAAGGGATTCATTCCAAAGTTCCTTTTGCAGCCTGGAACTTTGGTATCATTGTGCCCTCTTAGCATAGCATTGCTTGTTGTACACGACAGGATTTGCAAGTTTTGTGTATGCAAAATATTAGTAAATGTGATAAAGCCCCATCTGGGTATAAAGATGGACAATTTTATTTGAGGAGAGTGTAAAGTCTATTTTATGAAAAGTATAATTGTACCAAATGCCTTTCTGGATACTACACGTTATTACTTCAATTTTCTACTACGCTATAAAGAAAACAAATAATTATTGACTATAAACTATGAGGGGATTAGAGACTTTATTTATCCATATGCAACAAACCTTTGTTACTGTTTTTTTTAATCCCCCAAATCTGTTTCACTTTTTAAAAGAATCTTTGCTGTTTGTGTGCATAGATAGTGATCAGCTGACATCCAACTTGTCCA
Source organism: Zapus hudsonius (assembly GCA_004024765.1). Lineage (NCBI taxonomy): Eukaryota > Metazoa > Chordata > Mammalia > Rodentia > Dipodidae > Zapus > Zapus hudsonius. The sequence goes on from PVHP010015259.1 coordinate 18,812, forward strand.
CAAGGCTTATGTTTTCTTTCTTCCTTTACATTGATTTTAGTAACTGGAATATTATTTTTTTAGTTGAAAAAAAAGAGAACTCAACCTCTAAATCAATTTTATAACTATAGTTAAATGACAAAACCTAATGTTTGTAGAACTAGGAAAGTATTTTGCACATTCCAACATGTGTCGGTTTAGAGACATAAGTACCAGTATATAAAGTATTTTCCCTTTTAACTTCGAGAGTTCTAATAAATGTTACATTTGGTTCTTATGTGTGTTGAAGTGCTTTTATGTACATTATCCTATAATTTAGATTTTTCTGTAAGCTCCTTAGACCTGTTTTTCTCGGCCTCAAATCTGTCTTGCAACTAATCTGCTTTCTCTGTGACTCATCTGCTTTATAAATTCTTTCCTGAGCTTTCAGTGTCAGTAATTCAGGGGTGCATGTCACGCCATTGACCAGACTTTTTACCTGAGCAATCTGATTAAAATGATCAACTTCTGTGAGGAGGATGAGCGTGGCTTGTTCACGTTTTTTGGTTTTGATTTTTTAAAGATTTAAAACCCTTTGAAAAGATTAGACAATTAAAAAGGGGGAAATCGATCCTTACATGTTTGGGGAATTTTGTAAAAATATTCTTGGGAAAATTTGGTAATGATTAATTTGAATGTAACTAAGTTCTTAGGAAAATAAGGATCTTTAATATTTTTTTGTGATGAATGAAGCAATTTTAGAATTCCAAAGTGGAAATCTGCCTTTCTGAAATATTTCTCCCTCCAGGCCACTGCTCCCGTAATTACCTTCTTTGGAATGTGGGGCTGGGAAGGAAGGTGGGCAGTTGATACACCTTTAAGAAAGCTGTTTTCTTAGCTCTGTCAGGCCTGTGGTCTTTGAAGAGATTTTCTGTGGGCTCCTAGTGTTAAAGTTTGGTCTCCTGGTAAATTGCCACCTGTGCAGAGGAAAGCTGATGCATTAGGGCCAAGCTGCTCTCAAAAGGTGCCCTGGTGCCTGGGGCAACCGCTTGAGTTTCTGTGCTGGCATCTGCTGGGACATGAGCTGGTGATGGTCCTTGTTACAGAAATTAGATGCATCAGGATGTAAACAGAGGTGCCTTTCAACTGACCCAGCTCCCAGAGGGTGGGGTGTGGGCAAATTCCTCTTCTAATTACTTCACGGGTCACTTCTCTGGGACTTATGTCAATGTCTGACACTCCTAATCTTTAGGAGAAATTTTTGAAGAAGAAAAAAGAGAACAAGCCTTGGAAGCTGACAACCTTTCCCTTCTGTAAATGTTCATCTCTTTGGGCCTCCCTCCCCTTGCAAGAAGGAAGAACTGGAAAAATCCAAGGCAGGAGGCTCTCCTGACCTGAGCTCTTCCCTTCACATTTTTGTAAAATCTTTTATTTATTCATTTCAAGCAGAGAAATACAGAGATAGAAAGAGAGAGGGTGGGGAGAGAACACCAGGGCCACCACCTTGTGGGTCTGGCTTACATGGGTCCTGGAGAATTAAACCCAGGTCTTTAGGCACTGGAGGCAAGTGCCTTAACCACTGGGCAATCTCTCCAGCCCCACATTTTAAGAGCGTGCCTGCTTTAGTATCTCTCTCTTTAGATCTTAGGGTTTCATTACTGCTGATGACTTGGGCTATGGCCTCACTGCTATGTTTCCATGGAGGCCAGATTTTTGAGTTTACCTCTCAGAATTTCAGCCACCCTAAGCTCCTGTCCAGGTCTTTACTGAGAAAAACAGGGAAGTCTGCAGTCATGTCTGTTGTTCACTTGTGGCCAAAGGGTTTCAGGAGTCACAGGAAATGGAGAGACAGGCAGAGATAGCTGATTAGCCTAGAATCCTCCAATTCCCAGTTTCTTGCTGGCATTCATGATTAACTACACTTCGATTTCTATGGGGATTCTTCTTCTTCTATTGATCTGTTATTATGCGCAGTCATTGACACTTTATTTATTTGTAAGAAAAGAGAGATGGAAGAGACACAGAGCGTTTGTGCATCTGGCTTTCCTTGGGTACCCAGGAATTGAACCCAGGTCCTTAGGCTTTTCAGGCAACCTCCTTAATTAACACAGCCCCCCATTGACACTTTTATGGCACAAATATATCTCTTGTTTCCTGTTAAAAGCTCAACTGTTCACTTTCTAAATATAGTTTCCTTAAAGAAAGTGTAAAAAACTTCAAATCAAATCAAAAATGTGAAATTTTAATATTTTAAAATGCAGTTTAATATTTATTTTTGTAAAGAAAAAAATAAATTTATTTCCACAATGGACTCATAATTATACGACATAATAAAATTGCATTTTAATGTAGTAATAACTGAGCATCTGAATGGTCATTGATTATATGAACCTTGTTTAATATGCAATTTCCTTCGGGGGAAGGGTAAACCATTTTTCAATTTATGCTCTGATTTGAGTTAAAACTTAAGGAAACTTGCTGGTGGTGGGCCTCTGTCTCTCTCTCTATCTCTGCTTGCTTTTGTGAAAGGGGGCCAGCCTTTCCTTAACTTCTTCCCCTGGATCCGCTCAATAAATATTTTCCTCCCCATAAAAAAAAAAAAAAAAACAACTTAAGGAAACATGACAGGGATGGTGGCATGTTGTTTCACTTGACTATTCAGAAATTTATATTTTAAGTCAATTTTTCACATATTGCTTTTATGTAAAAGACATGAAAACAGTTTTTGAAATTTGACACTAATGAGATTGATTAGGAAGGGCAAAACACTTCAAATGAAAATAAATATCTAATTCCAACAGCATAAAGAACTCAAAGGTCTCAGGCTAGGAGATCCCCTGCTGATGGCAATAGGTTTTGGTAAAATCTTTTTTCTTTAAATGTACAAACATTGTAACTGATCTCTTACTTGCTAAGAGAATTAGCTTTTAAATGAGCTCCTTTCAATTAATACCAAGTTATTTTTTAATGCTGTGAAATATTAATCTCAAAAGACAAGTCGAAAATTTCAGAAGCTAAAAGTCTTTTAAAAAGCACCAAATCCCTTGAAAGGTTAAATAATCCTTCAAGAAATTGATCTCTGTGATCTCATTTTTGACTCTGTGATCTTTTAACATCCGTATTTTATCACGTATTCCTAAATGGCTGATATTCAATGAAGCATGATTTCCCCCTGATGTGGAGTAAATCTTCAATTGTCTGATTCTTCGGTCTTTTATTTTCTTTATTTTCTCTTTTTTATTGGTGTGTATTCATATACACTAATGGGATCCCTCCATGTTTGTAATGCACTTCCACCACATTCACCCCCAAATACCCCCTCTTGTCCCCTCTCCCCAATTTACCAATCTCTTTCTTCTCCCCAAATAATCTCTTCAAAGTCCAAGTTTCCATAGGCAATGCTCATTGTCAGTCTAGGACTGTACTCAGGGCTTTCTCTTCCACAGGATCATTATGGTCCTGTTCTATAGGTTTCTGTGTTCAGTGAGATGGAGCAGTCAACGTGGAGTCCTGGTGTTGAAATTCAGGGTCCTAATACCTTGGTTCTCTCAGCACATCCCACCTTGTGGCCAAATCTCATTACTCTCCTGGACTGTTGTCAGGGTGACTTCAACTCCAGTTTGCCAGACAACTCCCTATTCTCTGATGATTTATAGCTTCTCTTTGAATGGGAGTGTGGGGCTTCTCTGGGAGATGAGAGACAGGCATCCAAAGATAACGATGCAACTGAAAATAGCACTTCATACTTGTTCATAACTGTGGTACTTGCCTTCTCATTGGTAGGACAAAACATCCAACCGATAGGAGATGCTGGGAGGAAAGGCTTTATTTAGGCTTACAGGCTTCAGGGAGAAAGTCCATGATGGCAAGGGAAAGCACAGCATGAGCAGAGGCTGGACATCACGTCTTTCCATAGCAGGTTGACAAAGGCAGCAAGACAGTGAGCTGGACTCTGGCTGGGAGAAGCCAGCTATAAACACCCCTAAGCTTGACCCCAAGAACACATCTCGTTCAGCAAGGCTCCATCTTCCAAACTGCCACCAGCTAAGAAACATTGAAAGAACATGACTTTTGCCCATCATCTGATTCAACTTCCTGACTTTCCAGACCGCAGATGAAGGTAGTCACTTTCTTTGAGATGAAAGCAGCATTGATTAGGCCCATGACTTCGGCTTTTCCCCTTCTAGTCCCTCTCCAAGTGTGGTAGTCAGCCTTCTCATTGATGCGCAGAAAAGAAACCAACAAAATGAAACTTGTGGAAGAATGGGATTATTTTGACTACAGACTTGAGGGGAGACTCCATCCTGGCAGGGAAAACAATGGCATGAGCAGAGGGGTGGACATCACCTCCGCCACAGCACTGCAAACAGCAGCAGGAAGGTGTGCCAAACACTGGCAAGGGGGAGCTGGTTTATAACCCCCATAAGCCCGCCCCAACAATACAGCTCCAGCGAGGTTCCAACACCCAAACTGCCATCAGCTGGGGATCTAGCATTCAGAACACATTCATTTGTTTGTGGGGGACCCCTGGATCAGACCATGACACCAAGGATCTTATGCTGAACACTTTTTCCTTTCATACATAGAAGGTGTTTCCTTTTAACGCTCTTGTTCCTTTTAACATCCCGGATTACTATGTGCTTGCATCATTAAGCCTTACTGTTGATATATAAAGGAAATAGACACAACCAAATTAACATAGGATTCCTTGTGTATTTCAAGAAATTCTGGCTAAGGGCTGAAGACGCAACAAAGTGATGGAGGATGTGGCTCACACGTGGACCCCATGCTGGAAGGAAGGAGATAGCTTTCAAAGACTACAGGTGTGATGGTTTGATCCAGGTGTCCCCACAAACTAATGTGTTCTAAATGGTTGATCCCCAGCTGATGGCACTTTGGGTATTAGAAGCTTGTGTGAAGTGTTCTGTTGGGCTCCTAGCCAGCTTCCCCTTGCCAGAGTTTGGCACACTTTCCTATTGCTGTTCTCCACCTGACGTTGGCCAGGAGGTGATGTCCATCCTCTGCTCATGCCAAGGTTTCTCCATGATGGAGTTTCCCCTCAAGTCCATGAGCCAAAATAAACCCATTCCTTCACAAACTGCTTTATGTTGGGTTCTTTTCTGCACAGCAAAGAGAAAGCTAACTACAACAGTTTAGGTTTCAGAAGTGAGGCCTGTCATAGCTGCTAGAACCCTGATTCTGTGGCTTTGGCCTTTTGGAACTGATTTGCAGGAGATAATGTGGATGGATTTGAAACCTCAGCCTAAGAGAATCCTTGCAGTGCTGTAAGTACAGCTTCATGGACCATTCTGGTCAGAGTTGAAAGACCTGAATGCAGTGAGGACTATAGACTAGGAGGTTTGGCTTATGAGGGTGAGAGGAACTTTGTCAGGACTGTTCCAGAAGCAGTTTGCATGACAGGCTTGTTGTATTCTGCCTGCCTGTGTTCTGAGAATTTGTGCAGGGTTGGTTTGCATTGAAATGGACTGCTGTGAGCAGCTGGAGATGGCACAGAAAGAAAGAAAATCTCTGAGCTGAAACTGCTGCCCGTTCATCTGCAATTGTTTGCAAGATTACAACCATTGAGACTGGGCCAGGTGATCTGCATTGGGACAGCAGGAGGAATGCAGACTTTTGAAGTAAGGGACTAAATGCTGAAGGGGGCTACCTGCTCTTCATAATTGGCTTTGTTCCCCCCTGGATTAACAAGTTGGTAGCCCACCTGGTACTGCAAAGTATACCAAATGCAGGAAGAGAGGGTCATTGGATTTGCAACATGGGTTTTGGCCATGGGCAATGTGAAGCAGGCATGTTGAGTCATGTTGTGTCGAGTCAAGACGTGCAGCAAAGAGAAAGCTGACTGCAACAAAGGGTTTTGGAAGAATTTATATATTTCGATCTAAGATCAAAGCTGAGTGTTCATATTTTCTGTTAGATATACTTGGCCTCCCACCAAAGCAATAGCTTATTAATTCAGTGAAGAGAGAGGCATCTTGATATTCACCACAGATGCCACTGGAGGTAACAAGATGGAAGGAGATTAGAGTGGAGAGAAATAGATCCGTTAAGGAATTTGAAGTTTGGGCTTGCTCAGTATTATTGGAGGAAACGTATAAGACCCATGTTGAGTCAATTTCCTTCCTCTGAAATGATACTCTCCTCCCTCCCAAAGTGATACTTGAGGCTCTGAGAGGAAAAAAGAGACATCTTTACATCTCTCTATATATAGTCTGTGTGGTAAGGTAGGGCTTAGAATCATATTGAATATATATTTAAAGACATGACAGATTTTAGGCATATGTACTTAAGACATGATTGTTATAGTTGTGATGTGATCCCTACTGAAGGTATGTCTTTGAATCATAGCCCCAATTGTAAGCCATTTTATAATTTTACTGTCATTTCCAGATAAAACTAGATGTCCATTATGATTATTGTTTAAAGTATCTTTATATTTGTGATATCATGACCATTTATCTCTGTCAGTAAATATTCAATGATGTGACTCTTTGTAACAGTGGGAGAATAAGTCATTGGAGAAACACACTTTAATTAAGCCTGAATGGTGGGGAGGTTGCTAGCTATCCTTTAATATTTGTAATGAAGCCTACAAGCTTTATCTGACATGCAGAAGTGTCTAGCTATAGACAGGAACATGGAGAGAAAGTTGGTACACAGATGCAAGACATCCATTCCCACAGACATACACATGCACATATGTACACACACATGCATGAGCTCCCATGACTCAGGACGAGAAGATCTAAATCTATGATTGTTCCATGCAACGTGATTGTCTCTTAGTAGTGAAAGCATTGAAGCATTCCTATTTGTTCTTTTCATTTGCTTATTTGTATGTAATATCACTTTGCAAGCTCAGTTCTGGGGAGCAATAGAAGTATTATACCTCAAACACATGGCTAATGCACATTTTAAAGCACCTAATTGGAAGATATCATTATGTTCTATTCTAATTGTAATTGTGTGTGATGGTTAGATTTTGTTGTCAACTTGACCTTTCGCGTAATCTTGGGTGGGTCTCTGAGGATGTTCACAGGAAGGCAGCCTCTCAGAAAGGGGCAGGATGTAAAGAAGCTCAGAGAAGCTAGAAATGAACATCCCTTCTAGTGTGGGCCATGCAGGAAGGAAATTCCAGAGACTCAGGAAGGCATTAAGTTTGGGATAGTGTTAAAAGACCTTGCCCTACGGCTATATAAAGGGGGAGAAAATCTTCTCTCTCCCCCTACCACTGCCTGTTTGTTTCTGTGTGTGTGGTACTGGTGATGTTCTCTCTCTCTCTCTCTCTCTCTCTCTCTCTCTCTCTCTCTCTCTCTCTCTCTCTCTCTCTCCTTGGACCTGTGAAAGGGGGCTAGCCTCTTTCACCATTCTGGAAATTCCCCTGAGTCTGTAGCTTCAATAAATCCTTTCCTCCCCAAAACTGTGGCTGGCTTGGAGATTCATCCCAGTGGCTTGTGGCTGACTACAACATAGTGTAATACAAATAACAGGATGGAGAGGGAGCAGACAGCTATGGAGTGGGGTCACTGTGCCCTTTGCATCACATTTGTGCAGGGCTGAAGTAAAATGGATTGAGTGACAGGAAAGAAAACAAGGTCCTCTAAAGAAGCCCTTGACTCAGAAGTCTTTGTGACAAGATATTTTTCACTTCTGCTTGAAGCCATGCATCTGTTATTGTTCTGTTTTTAGAAAATAACCAATTCATTTTAAAATGCTCAGTCTGCTTTTAGAAGGTAATCGACCCCTCTATTAAAGAAAATTAACTCTCAGTCTATACATATGGATCCTGAACATAGCAACCCAAACTAGATGGTATGTAACAAGGGGAACCTCTGTCCTATGTACATGCAGACTAATGCCACCAAATCCAAACAAATCTCTTCTAGATTGTTAATTTCCTTCACCATCTGAAATGAGGTTTGGTGTCAACACTATCAGAATTTAATAATGAACGAATATTGCTATTTTATTCTTGGAAAGGTTGTGCATTCACTTTAACAGAAAAACATTTATTCCCTGTAATGATGATGCTGCCCATCAATGTTTCATCCCTCTCAAAAGTGCTCACGAGGAGGATCTCGAGGTCGAGATGAGCAGTCCATTGGCTTCTGATGGAGATTGGTTGAGAGCTTCTGTTATTCCTAAAACCCACCCTCACTTATCCAGAGCATCACTGTTCCTAATCCCTCTCCTCACTGTCAATCCTTCTTCCTGTTTTAGGCATCCAGAGAGGAAAAAATGCTTCCCAGAAGTGCTTTGTAAGCTCTGAAGTGCTACCCAAATGTGAGTGTAGCAGTCAGCCACACGCCGCTGAGATGAATCTTTAAACCAGGCACAGTTTAGGGGAGGAAAGGATTTACTGAAACTACAGATTGAGGGGAAGTTTTGTAGCAGCAAAAGGGGCTGGCCCTCTTTCACAGGTCCAAATAGAGAGAAAAATCCATCACTGACACCATACACACAGAACAACAAACAGGCAGGAAGGCCAAGGAGAGAATTTCTTTCCCTTTCTATAGCCTTAGGATGGGGTCTTACAACCCTTCCCCAGACTTAATGGCTTCCTGAGTCTCTGGAATTTCCTTCCTGCATGGACCACACAGGAAAGGATGTTTACTTCCAGCTTCTTTGAGCTTCTTTACATCCTGCCTCTTGCTGAGAGGCTGCCTTCCTTTAAACTTCCTCAGAGACCCACCCAAGATAATTTAAAAGATCCAAGTTGACAACAAAACCTAACCATCACAGTGAGGTAGGATTCTTTAAAATTACGATGCATACTTGGTGTTTAGAATGGTGCTTTCTGCTTAACAGTGATGCCAGGGTCTTCTCAATTGCTTGGAGGATCAACAGAAATGGTTCATTGATTGGTAAATTAATGCTTGTCTGCCTGTCGCAGGGCTTCTGATATGATCATGATTCTGGTCCTGAGGACTGCCTACAGTTCAGAAGCCATAGAAACAGGACTCTTTAACAAGTCATGACTGCACTCTGCCAGATAAATCACATTGCTTTCAGGTGGGTTTCTGTACCCCCGTTCTACTTTATTCCTGTCTTTAACCTTTCAGCAGCATCCACGGGCATTAAGACGCTCCCCACAATCTCACTGTTTGGAATTCTAACCCCTAACGGGACATTGAATTGCCCTTTTCTCTTTTGGTTTTAATAAAAAAAAAAATAGTTAAGTACTAAAATAGAATCTTCTAGAATGATTTTCTCCCTGCTCTACAATGTTCTCCAAATTAGCCTGCCTTGGGGAAAAAAAAAAAAAAAAAAAAAAAAAAAAAACTTCAGTTGGATCTTGTTGAATTGTGGCTAGAGCTCACCTCCACTCTTTTTTAATAAAATATTTTACTTATTTATTTTTAAGCAGAGAAATACAGAGAGAGAGAGAGAGAGAGAGAGAGAGAGAGAGAGAGAGAGAAAAGCAGGGGAGAGCGAGAGGGAGAGAGCACCAGGGCCACTACCTTGTGGGTCTGGCAAATATGGGTCCTGGAGAATTGAACCCAGGGCCTTAGGCACTGGAGGCAAATGTCTTAACCACTGAGTCATCTCTCCAGCCCTCATCTCCACTCTTGTTTCAAGTTTGCTTTGCTGTTCCAATCCCTACTTCCTCGGCAGTAGTCGTGCCCTGCTAGTGCTGGATCTCTTGTCACCCATATATGTGCTCTGAGTTGCTGCTAACAAAAAGTAGGAAAGCATTTTGGAGGGATCCTTAAATTTCAACATGTATTTCACTAGGATTGTTACTCATTCAGAGCCCCCAGTGGTTTGAGTTCGGTAGAGTAGCAGACTCCAACTTACTACATATTTAAAGAAAGAGATAAAGGCCTGGTTTGACTCTAAAAGGATGCTGCGAGTGGGCTGGAAAGATAACGAAGTGGCTAAAGTCGATTGCTTGTAAAGCCTCCCAGCTCAGGTTCAATTCTCCAGTATCCATGTAGAGCCAGACACAGGAAATGGCACATGTATCTGGAGTTCCTTTGCAGTGGCAAGAGGCTCTGGCAGGTCCGTGAGAGCTTTCTCTCTCAATCTCTCTCTCCCAATAAAAATTATGTTTCAATTTTTTTCAACAATAGATGTTGGCAAGGATACAGAAAAAAGGAACCCTTATTCATTGCTGTTGGGAGTGCAAACTTGTACAACCATTATGGCAATCAGTGTGGAGACTCCTGAGAAAAATGCATCTCCCCTCAAGACTCCCCAAACCATCACGGAGACATCTGCTCAACCATGTTTAGAGCTCAACTCACAAGAGCTAAGAATTGGAATCAACCCAAATGCCCATCAGAGTTGTGGTATATACACACCATGGACTTTTAGCAGTCAGAGAAAATGATATAATGAAATTCGCAGGAAAGTGGATGGACTTGGAACAGATCATAGTCAGCAAACTCACAAGAACAGTGAAATGCCACATATTCTCCTACATCTGCTGTTCCTAATCAGGTTTAAGCGTGAAGAGTAAGCAAGCCTGACATGGGAATCATGAGGCTGACAATTGGGATGGGAGGGATTATTGGGGACATGGGGGGAGTGAGGAGATACATACAAACCTAAATCCATAATTAATACCATAGAATCCTTACTTTTGGCTGTAGGCTCTAGAGGAATTTGCAAGTGTCATCTGGTAAGAAGGGCCCTGAAGAAGTTGGGAGGAAGCCCAACCCAAATACAAGTGGTTCTGGCCCCTAACTCCCTGTCCCAGCAATCAGTTAGTTCCCACGCTGAGCTGTTGAACAAAGAGCCATGATAGAGGAGGGACTCACTGGATGCAGGCCTGTTACCTCATGGTTTCCTGGTTGTAGACATAATGTGACCAGACCTTGGCCTCTAGCTGCATGCCTTCCTCACCCTGGTGGACTTTGGATAGAGCCTATGAGCTATAGGCCAAATATATATCCTTCCTCCCTTAAGTTGTTTCTTGTCAGGTTTTTAGTTACAGAAAACAGGAAAGTAACCAAACTCAGTGGCATAGTGTCTCTTAAGGACATGGCTCCATTGATCTCAGGGCCTAAGACAAAACCCATGCTTAGGAGAGTCACGATTTCTTCAAGTAGCATTTGCCTGGGAACCCAGACTTTAATAATACCTAGGGGAGGCATTCCACATCTACACCCAGCATAATACTATACCTACCCTATTTTCTTGTTTTTTAAGTTTTGTTTTCTAAATGTGATCAACTCTGTTAACAAGCTTATGACCCATGTTTTTTCTCAATATTTTATTTATTCATCTTCAAGCAGAGAGATGAGAGAGAGAGAGAGAGAGAGAGAGAGAGAGAGAGAGAGAGAGAGAGAGAACACCAGGGCCACCACCTTGTGGGTCTGGCTTATGTGGGTACTGGGGAATTGAACCCGGCGACTCAGGCACTGGAGCCAAGTGCCTTAACAGCTGAGCCATCTCTCCAGCCCCCTACCTTATTTTCACTGGAAAGAATAGGGCTTTGGAATGGGAGACAATTCAGTATGTTTTTTTGTTTGTTTGCGTTTTTTTTTTAAGTAGACTTGTGGGGAGTAATTCTTAGAAATAACAGAGAAATAAGATATTTTTAAAATATTTTTTGTTTATTTGACAGAGAGAGAAAGAGAGAGAGAGAAAGAGAGAGAGAGAGAGAGAGAGAGAGAGAGAGAGAGAGAGAATATGGACATGTTAGAGCCTCCAGCCACTACAAGCTCCAGACACATGCGCCTTGTGCATCAGGCTTTATGTGGGCACTGGGGAATCAAACTCTGGTCCCTCTGCTTTGCAGGCAAACACCCTAACCACTGAGCAATCTCTTCAGCCCATAACAAGATATTTTTCCAGTTTCTGTCTCTAATTTTTTCTCTAAATGTATATGTTTAGTTACTTCTATTGAGCTGTAATTTGCACACCACAAAACAAACCCATTGCAAGTATACAAGGGGAAGATGCAAATTTAGAATTATGCAACTGGTTTCAGACCATTCCTATCACGCTAAGACATTAGTCTCTTCTTCTACCCACTCCCTGTGCACTTGAAATTTACAGACATTTTGTGTGATGTGAACCACACAATATGGAACAAGTGATAAATCTGATATTTGTTTATTTTAATTTATATTATAATGCTTTCAAATTTTCTTATTTGGAATTTGGATGTGAAGTGTATTATATGATTTTCAAATATTTATATATTTCCCCCAAATAAGCACATTCCTGTTTTTCAGTTAAAAGTTATTTTTCCTTGCTGTTTTTCTTTTTCTTTTTTTAATTAATTAATTTATTTTTTAATTGTCCTAATGAGTTACATTATTTAATGGGCAAACAATGAGTTGTTATCCCCCATTTCCCAATGCCCCTCTTCCCCATCCCTGATCAGCTGGATATCCTCCTCCTTGGGTAGTTTGGGTCAGTCCTTGGGGCAGGGGACCATGGATAACCTAGGAGACAGCCCGGTTCTGCGGGCCTTAGAGAGTTTGTTGCTACTGAGGGTGGCCATGACTTTTCGTTTTTCTATGTATTATTTTTGTTCTTTCTTCCCAGCATTCTAGTGAACTGGAAGTCTCTGTATTAGTCCTACTTGTTTTCATTGAACTTCTTGAATCAATATATTATATTTCATCTAACTAGAAAAATCATAAAAATTTGAAATTTTTAATCTCATTGTAAATACAGAAAAGCATGCATCTGTTATGACTTGAGTGTGAAATGCTCCTCCCAGGCTCATGTCTTGGGGCAAATACATCTGGTGGCACTATTTTGGCAGATTGTGGGACCATTGTGGGCAGGACTTGAAGGTCATATATGCCTGATCCTCTGCTTCCTGGTCCACCATGGTGTAAACAGCCCCATCCACCACAGTCGGAGCTGATCCTGCCACCATGCCTTCCAACCATAATAGCCTGAAGTCTCTCTAAAGCCAGGAACCAAAATGAACATTTCCTCCATCAAATGGCTTTGGGCAGATATCTATCACCATCCAAGTCATAACTAATCTTGCAACCATCATTACAGTCTTGTCAGTTTTCTTGTCTAATCCTCGTTCCATGTTTGTGGACTTTCATTTGTGCTACCAATCTGGGATGATCTCATCATCTTTGGTCATTGGCTCATTGAGTTTGAGCTTGGATAATTTGGAATCTTAGATCAGCTTAATCTTTAAATTTATGTATTCCTGCTTTTTCCATCTATAATCTGTTGTGGTGCCCAAGTAATATTTTTTTTTTATTTTAGTGATGATTCTCAACTTTAGAATTTCCACTTTATTCATTTTAATAGTGTTTTTTTTGTAACTATATGCTGATTTGTTACCATCAGAGTTTTCTTGTATTCTCTGAAGATGAGTAGATGTGAGGGGCTGTGTTCAGGATTTGTTCTGTGAATACCAACACCTTTGCTCACTCTCACTTTCTTCTGACAACTTTTCTTCCTAAGAATTTTACACTTTCCTCTCGTTCATGTGTTCTACAAGTTTGGCCTGAAAACAGTGAAATATCAGGTGATTTATTGTAGTAACTCTAGATACTAATTACCCTCCCACATTGTTATTGTATCAAAGGCTTGCATTTTATTTTTAGTGACAAAGTTATTGTTACAGCTTTATTCATTTCTTAAACTTCTGCCTGTCATATTCACATCCACCTCACACATCCCACTGAGGCCCCTGCTCAGTGGGGTTACTGGTAATCACTATGGGGTCCTGAATGCCTCAGTGAGTCTACATGGGTATGGGTGAGACAATGTCTCAGGATACTCCTTCTCATTCTAGGGCTCTTACAGTCTTTCTGACCCAGCATCCTTCATATCCCCTAAGCCTTAGAGGGTCTAAGTCTTCTTCAAACTTGAGCTCCCAGCAGCCTCTCATTCTCTGCTTTGATTGGGCTTAGATCTTTATTTATTTTATTTTTTTCAGCAATTTGCTTGAGGTACACTGTGCATTGTCTCTCAGTGTCCACAGTATAAAGCGACCATATCTCTGTATACTTTTGTTCCATTCTTATTCATATTTTCATCTATAACCTAACATCCTAAGCATCACTCCCATGATTGTATAGTGTGATAACCAATCATTTGGCCAGATAATTTACTCATCCTGCCAGGAAGGCTTCAGTCATTCGCTGTAGACCTGAGTGTGTTTAGGATGAGAATGTAAATGACATGCAGATTTCACATCAGCGCTATCACTTTCGCTTGGCCATTATGGAGCATCTTCAGCCAGCTACGTAGATGGAACACTTGGTTCTTTCCTGGTTATTCCTAGGATTTCTATTAGATTTCTGGCCAGTCCACCACTCCACTGCCCACTCAGGCAGGATCCCAGGTTTTTTAACTTCTGCATTTGCTGTTTTTATTGGCAATTCTACTGGATTTAGGATTTTGCCAATGCAAAGTCCAATTAGCCCCCTCAACACGCCTCCTCATTCCCCATATAGTACAACTCAGATAACTGAACTGAGTTGAAGAGAGAATGGTCCCTGCCAGGCAAGAAGAACCTGGCTTCCCTGCCTTCACATGGCACACTGAATCTTCACGAATAGAACACATCACTGAATTTTCAAGAATACATTACCTTTCTTCTTGGTTTCCACCCCTCATCATTTCCCAGAGATTTTTTCCTAAATGGTAGTTTCTGACAATTCTGTCCATTTTCAGACTTATTGGGAGTGGGAAGGAATTATGAACATTTCTTGACTGTTTCTAGACTTTTCTACAAATACTGGAAAATTTTTATTCTCTCATCTATGTGCTTCTAAAAACACTGAATAAGAACCTAGATATATCTGATTGTAGACATTCTTCTTGTAATCAATAGCAAGACGCTTGTGTCACATATTTTGGGGGATTAATAGTTAAATGCTTGCCTAACTGAAACCCTTCTGGTGCTACAATAAAAATCAAATGGTTCCCAATCAGCCACAACACTTAGAACCACGGTGGTCGGACTCTATATGCTGTAAGTGAATTCACTAATTGAGAAAATGGTCTGTTGGTTATCTTTGCATTTCCCTCTCTGGTAGAGAAACTCTATGCCATAGTTATCTGCCCAGCAACAAGAAAAGGGTAACATTATTACACACTAGTACCTGAGTGTACAACCAGAACCCATCTTTTTGCTGAAAAAAAATACTTTTGATTAAGAGAATAGATATTCTCATAAGTTTCATTTAAAAAAATAATTTCAAATACTGTTATTTTATTTATTTGCAAGTAGAGATGGGGGGGGAGAGAAAGAGTCAGAATATGAGCACACCAGGACCTTTTGTCTCTGCAAAGGAACTCCAGACACATGAGCAGCTTTGTGCATCTGGCTTTATGTGGCTGCTGTGGCCAGCAGGTTTTGCTAACAAGCACCTTTAAAAGCTGAGCCATCTCTCCAGCCCTATTAGATTTCTTAGGAGATCATTCCTGAGCAATGCAATTGACTATATGATATGTTCTGGGTCAAATCTCTTCACAGTCCTGACAGAGTGGGAAGAGCCTGATAGAAATGACATTGTCATTTTGCTGCAGCAAAACAACCACCCAAAGCAGCTCATGGGAGAAACGGGTGTATTTGGGCCTTACAGCATCAAGGGGCAGTTTCCTCATGCAGGAAAGCATGGTGCAAGCAGGGGGCTGCATGTGCCAGATCTTGTCACATGAGGAGGGGGGTGGCAGCCAGGGGGAGTAAATTGGCCCTGGCAGAGTGGGGCTTGATTGCAAAATCCCAAAGTTCACACCCAATGACACACCTCCTCCAGCAAGACTCCACCTCCCAAAGCTCCATCTAGGGATTATGTATGAGGCTCTATCACAATCACTTGAGGCTATGGGAGGCCTGTGATTTTAAAAGAGGTTGTGAACAGAAGCAGGAGAAAGACCTACCAAAGATGACACATCTGTTGTCTTGCAGAAGGTTCCTAAGAGAAGAGGTTATTACACATAGATTTAAACAATTTTACCCTTTAGCCTTACAGGCACCAAGTGTGTGAAAACCAGAGACTTCTCAGGAAAAATGCTATCACCATGGGCCTGTGTCTTTAGAAGTCCTCTCGCATAGAGGAGGAGGCAGTTTTACATGGAAAACCAAGACAGAGGTGCTTAATGACAGGAGACTCCAGAAGACCCTGTCAGATCCTGGGGAAAACCTGGGAGAAACAGGCAGGAAAATCAGAGGTGGGGTGAGAATTCTTCCAACCTAAATATTACCTGAGGGCTTGACATTTGGGAATGAAGGCAGAGAAAACTGTTTTCCTGTCTATAACAAGGATACACAATGACAAGGGTAGGGACCGTGTGGTGACAAATAATAATGTGTCCCTTTAAAGAAACCATCAGAAAACTACTAACTAGTAATTAACCTTTCCTGTTGCCAATAGCATAGCACCTCTGTTCATTGAATCATTATCTGGGAGTGTTCAAATACCCAGGGTGAATAATAAAGTCTCCTTCCACATTTTAATGTGTATTATTCATGGGGAAACCCAAATGTGTATGCAGAGAGGCCCTCTTCTCAGGTGATGTTTGTCTGCCACCTGTCTAAGAATTCATTGTAGCCAGGGGCTTTTTTTGGGGGGGGAGTCAGCTATTTGCACTAAAATGGAGCTAATGACTGGTGTGAAAGCCACTAACAATAACACAGTGCCTTTATCAGAAGCACAGATGTTAACTTATCAGCTGCAAGAAAAGGCAACTATTGCTAATTGGATCCCTTTCTCTCTCTGTCAGTTTCATTTAAGAAGACATTTCCGTGGTACACAGCTGGAATCAGAAGGTTCTCTTTAAACAAGACTACATCAAATCAAGCTGGTGTAGAGTCCTTCTGCGTCTACTTCTGCTTCAATATTTTCTTGGCTCACCCACAATACAACTGGTAGTATCTGGTAGGGTATTGGAGGCTAGGAAAGCTTGGGAAATGTAGACCCCCCATTAAGAAATTATAAAGGTATAATTTCCACCCAATTTCACTTTGCGACTCATTTGAAAAGCACTTTGCAGGTGTGTAAGGAGACTTCAGGTATACACTACTCAAGTTCATTCATGCTAGAAGCAAGTCAATGCTCAGAGAGGTGAAAGGGCAGTGAAAATCACAACATGATATTCACGAATGGCCTTGTGAAGATCCAGCCTATTTAATAGCGGATCTGGGCTGCTTTTTTCTATTTATCTCGTCTCATTGTCTCTCCACTCACATGAGGGAAGGATGGGGTCACCTCCTTTCTTGCTTTATTTCATTTGTGCACGGGACTCCATATTGTAACAAGTTCCCAGAGTTTGGAAATTTCTTTTTCAGCTAATACTTTGGTGATGTTTAAAATAGTAATAAATCACCACAAGTCCAGAAATGAAGTGTCACAAAAAAAGGATTCATAGGAATGGAGAGAGAGCTCAGCAGTTAAGGTGCATGCATACATGGTCTATTGACCTGGCTTTAATTCCCCAGTACCACGTAAAGCCAGATGCAAAAAGTGGTGCATGCATCTGGAGTTTGGTTGCAGTGGATAAAGGCCCTGTTGTACCCATATTCTCTCTCTCTCTCTCCTCTCTCTCCAATAAATAAGTAAATAAAATATATTTTTAAAAAAGGACAAAGAGAGATGAACATTCACCACTCATCACTGTGTTTCCTGATCACAGACACAAAGTCACCAGCTCTCACACCGAGTCCTTCACACCTTCCCTTCCATGGTGGACTGTACCCTCAAACTGTGAGCCAAAGGAAACCCTTCCCTCCTTTCAGTTACTTCTGTCCCAGCTACAAGAAAAGCACCTGTACAATAATGAGGAACAATGAGATCTCTAACCCCATCATCTTTAAGAGCAGGTGTAACAATAAATGTTAGAACTATTCAGAATCTTCTGAAGCTATAACCTTTTTTTTTTTACAACCTCAGTGATGAGCAGCAGACCACTGAGACAGAAGACCACACTTCCTCTTCTCCAGCAACCTACATAAGTACCTGGAGCATCTGGGAGAACAAATTTAAGGCGATAAAAATAGTAAAATCAGAGGTCCAGTTATGATCCCAAGGAGAGCATCTGCCTGGCTTTTGACTTCTGTGTCAATGAGGATTAATCTAGTCGTTTGCTGTCCAGCTTTAGGTAACACACGCACCGCGTGTAAGTGCACGGCTGGGAGTGAAGATAAGTTGAAAAACGGACACCGCAGGAATTTTTCATAAAGTATATTATTTCTATTCACCTTCAGTCTGGGTATGGAAATCATTGCTTCTTTCGATGGATTATGGAACTGAAAGTACATAGCTGGACCTTTAAAATAATGTTATTCTGTTTATTCATTTTTCTGGAGTGCTATTTCTAAGTATTCCTATTTCCATATAACAATTAATTTCTAAGCAATATTACTACATAAGATATAATCTTCAAATAACAATCCTATACTTGTCAGCGTTTCCTTTACCCTATAGATATTTTGGGAATATAGAGTTCCCCTTCAACCAGAAGACCTGCTGAGAATTCTGAATCCTATTTGGTTATGTATTACAGCTGCGTGGGGGGCTAAGCTTCAGCACAGCCAGCATGGGACACCCACCAGGCCATTTCTGCAGGTGAACACAGTTGTGTCTTGCCTCCTTCCAGATTTAGGAGGGTGGGGCAGACAGCAGACCCATTCCAGAGCTGGTGCTCCTTAGCTTTACACGCCCTAAAAATGAATACATCTAGGGCTGGAGAGATGGCTCAGCAGTTAAGGCACTTGCCTCCAGTGCCTAAGGCCCTGGGTTCAATTCCCCAATACCCACTACCCACATAAGCCAGACCCACAAGGTGGTAGCCCTGGTTCTCTCTCTCTCTCTCTCTCTCTCTCTCTCTCTCTCTCTCTCTCTCTCTCTCTCTCTCTCTCTCTGTACCTCTCTGCTTGAAAATGAATAAATAAAATATTTTAAATAAATAAATACATCTGCATGCCAGGGAAAATATTTATATTGCACAATCATCAATCAAGCTTCCAAGTTATCCATTCAAGCAGGCCATGCTTGGAAGGAGAAGGAGGGATGGAGACCTAGG
>PVHP010015260.1:0-37828 GCA_004024765.1 Zapus hudsonius
TTTAATCCACCAAGGGTCTGAACAGAATAAAAACAAGGGAAAGGAAGGGCTTCCTGTCTCCCTGACAGGTACGTCCACCTTCCCTGACCCTTGGACACTGCTCCTGCTGTTTCTCGGCCTCTAGACTCCTCCTGCATTTCCTGTCCTCCAACTGGAGGGGTTTGGGCCACCATGGTTGTGTGATGCATCCTCTGAGTTATCTGCATATATTCTACTGGGTCAATTTCTCTGGAGAATCCTACTATAGGCATAAAACCCTGCTGGTCCACTCTCCATCCTTTAGCCCACCTCCCTCTTGCAGGGGCTTCAGCCCCTCCTAGTCACTTACAGACCCTGTGTGGGCGCCATCACAGCCACCCACAATCTCCACTCTAGTCACAGTTGTGCTCTGATCTCCCAGCATCACCTGAGTGCAGCCTCCACGGAGCCAGGTCGTGGGTGCCTCCCCTTGACCTCCATATCTCACCAGAAAGGCTTTGTCATGGTTTGATCCAGGTGTCCCCCACAAACAATTGAATGTGTTCTGATAGATCGATCCTCAGCTGATGGCAGTTTGGGTTTTACAACCTCGATGAAGCTGTGTTGTTGGGGTGGGCTTATGGGGGTTATAAGCCAGCTTCCCCTTGCCAGTGTTTGGCACACCTTCCTGCTGCTGTTTGCAGTGCTGTGGCGGAGGTGATGTCCACCCCTCTGCTCATGCCATCGTTTTTCCTGCCAGGATGGAGTCTCCCCTTGAGTCCGTAAGCCAAATAAACCCATTCCTCCACAAGCCGCTTTTGTTTGGGTTCTTTTTGTGCAGCAACTAGAAAGCTGACTGCAACAGGCCTCTCATCCCCAAGGGTCCCAGAGGGTCCCAATAGGAGTCACAAACAATTTATTATCTCTGATGAAGATGCTTGATAAATATTTGTGGACCAAAGGCATGAAGGTACTATCAATATTTATTCTTAGGAAGCAAACAATCTCTGGAAGAAAGTTTGTTGTAAGGCCAAAGCGTCGCAAAGGAATTTCAGACATCCGAAGCTAGCAGATGCCAAAGGCTCAGATCTTATCTGAATGAATCTGTTTTCTTTTCTTTTTAAAAAAAAAATTTTTATTTAATCATTTTCAAGCAGAGAAATACAGAGAGACAGAGAGAGAGAGAGAGAGAGAGAGAGAGAGAGAGAGAGAGCACACCAGGGCCACCACCTTGTGGGTCTGGCATATGTGGGCACTGGGGAATTGAACCCAGGGCCTTAGGCACTGGCAAGTGCCTTAACCGCCATCTCTCCAGCCCATGAATTGGTTTTCTTGCCCCTAGTTGTCTGGCCCTGCTGACAAATGCTTCAAGAGCTGCCACTCCTGCCTCTTCCAGGTGAAGTTAGAGGCGAGTGCCCTGGAGCAGGAAGGACCCAGGAGGACCCAGTGGTCATGAGGAGCCTCCCATGTCCACCTCCCAGCCAGAGGAACAGTCTGAAATGGGTGCCCCAACAAGTAGTGGGTGATGGGCTCATCCTGTTGATAACCAGGTTTACTGAGACGGTCATTTGATTTATCCAAGGAGGTCTTCAAGGGAGGGCTAGAGGACCACATGAAATCTCCTCCTCTCTTTCCTTTCTCTTCTCCCTTTATTTACCTTCTCTTTCCTTCCTTCCTTCCTTCATCACTATGTCCTCCCGACCTCCTTTTTTTGTTCTTTTCTTGTAATTTCATTTTATGCGGGGTTGTCTCATTGATTTCACCTATTAGGTAGTGGAGGTCATTGGAAGTGGAACTTCATGGAGAAATTATCCTTTTTAAAGCAAAACCACGGCACTCCTTCTTTCAGACACAAGTTGGTCGTTTCCGTCCTTGCAAATAAATCTGTGTAGTTGAGCTACCTAAGGACCTTGGAGGAGTTGGGGGCAAGGCTGGATCATCACTGAGTAGAGCGACCCCAGGGTTCATTACCAGCGGAAGTTCCCCAGTACACGCCCAGCTTCCCAGAGTGTGATGTGCCGCCATTCTCCTTTGGACCTTGGAAACGTTTGGTTTTGCAGTTGTAGGAATACTGAGTGATTTGCTCTTTTTGTTTATTGATGACTAGATTTTATGTTATTATTGTTAAAACACCAATCAGCATTTGAGGTACGTGTTTACAACAGACACAGTGGTTTTCTGGAAAAACAAACAAGCCTTTAGCAGGGCAGTTACTAGAGGAATATGCAGACTTTGGGTCCAGACTGCTGGAGCACTGGACCCACAGGGGAAATGCCACGTGTCCACTGTCACCAACCCCAGTTGGTGTCCTCCTTCTCAATTTGATTCAAGTCCCAGAAGACAAAGGACAAACAGGTATCTCCTTGGAGCTCTAGTCATTGAAGTGAAAAGGAGAGAAAGTTCAGTTTCAGCCTGCTTAAAATCGCCCAGATCTGGAGACTTTTCAACTGCCAAAGCTTCTGGGCACAGTGATTTTTCTGGAGGCAAATCCTGCATGGCCTCAGGCAACGTAGAATAACTTATCTCTTCAATTTCCTTCTGCTGGGGAAGGGCCAGTGAGAATCTACAACCGTGGCAGTGGGCTTCCAGTGACCTCCCTGCCCACGTCCCTGCCGCGGCCTCACAGGACGTCTCTCAGCGACGTCACCTAAGAATGATGAGCAATGAGCAACAGAAGCTCACGACCAGGATAGAATTCGGAAAGGGAAATCTTTGTCAGTGTTCCTCCAATAACAAGTAAGAAACCATGTTGATGAAAGCCGGGTCGGGAGAACCCGGCTGAAGACTGGGCTAGCCATGGTCCCTACCACAAAGACTGATCCAGAGGCCCACGGAGGAGGAGGATATCCAGCTGACTGGGGATGGGGAGGGGGGCATTGGGGAATTGGGGATAGCAACTCATTGTTGGCCCACTGAACAATGTAACTCATTATGGACAATAAAAAAAAAAGAAAGCCGGTTCCGATAGAAAACATGGGCTCCAGTTGTGGCCAGTAGTTTTAAATCTCATCGGTGCTTAAAAAACAGCACTAATTATTAAGACCTTGTTTACTAAACTTTCTTGCCCGGGACTAGCCAGGCTCTCTCTTCAAACATTATGTCAACTGCAATCATGTAAATAAATGTTCTCTTTTTAGTCCTGTATATCTTCATTTTACCTTTAAAACTTTATTGTAAGAGGGGTTCTGTGGGTTTTACCAGACACCAAAAAGGTCCAAAGCACAAAAAAAGCACTAAGAACCTCAAAGGAAAAAAACCAAATTTGGGCTGGAGAGATGGCTCAGCAGGTAAGGCACTTGCCTCCAGTGCCTAAGGCCCTGGTTTCAATTCCCCAGTACCCACATAAGCCAGACCCACAAGGTGGTGGCCCTGGTGTTCTCTCTCTCTCTCTCTCTCTCTCTCTCTCTCTCTGCTCTCTCTCTCTCTCTCTCATTCTCTCTTTCTCTTTCTCTCATCTCTATCTCTCTGCTTAAAATGAATAAATAAAATATTTGAAAAAAAAGAAAAAAAGCAAATTTGGGGTTGTACACAAATCAATCCTTGTTTTATAGTCTGAGAATTCAAAAGGTTCCCTAGTAGTAGAAGGATAACGGCTTTTTTGAATATTTCCCTTTTCCATTCATCCATCCAAAAAAAGACACTTGTTTGGTATCTATAACAGCCAGACAATGTGTGACCCATGAAGGCAGCTCACAAGATGGTTGCCGACTGTCAGGGGAGAGGAGGGGTTCGAGCTCTGAGAAATCAAAGAAAATGAAATTCAGCCGTTCATTGCTTTGAATTCCAAGGATCTGTTCCCCCTCGCACAGTATGAATTCCATCACAATAGTTAATAGTTTCCCCCAGAGCTCTGGCCACTGTGCCTGGCAGCGCTCTCTGTCAAAATCCTCCAAATCCTTCCACATCCTCCCTCGGTCACCTCCCTCACCCTTGCAGATTTTAGCTCGTTCACTTTTTCTTTGCTTCACTCCTAGGTGTCTGGCTTGCCTCTGGCATCGTCAGCCTCAGGCTGTGAGGGGGGGGAGGAACATCTGGATCCTAGAACCTGGCACATCTGTCCCGAGCATGGCCTCGCCACTTCTTAGCTGAGTGATGGGAACACCTTCACTCTGCATTGGCAGGTTTGCATCTGCCCGAGGGGAAGAAGGCATCACATGCTCCGAGACCGTCCTCAGGCGTGTCCTCCTATGCCCCCCACCCAATCCAAACATAAGTTTCAAGAAGTGTCCACTCACTCCACCCCCACCCCAGACTCACGGCCGCAGGCTCTCCTTCCCAGACTGGCTCTACCAAGTCCTTCCTGACCCCTCCGTCTGCTGAGAGATTCTCTTCATCCAACACCCAGGCCCAGGGGACACTCTCCCCCTCATGTCTCACCATAGACTTCATTCCAACAGCGACCTCATGTTGGTGCCTGGAAGTTGCCTAGAGACAGATAAGGAGCCACCTGAGTGTCTGTGGCCCCGTACTTACAGCTAGACTCATTAGCAGAAGGAAGTGGACAAAGGAGCAAATGAATGAACGAGGAAGGAATGGACACATACCCCTCCTCATCCCTCAGCAGCTCTCATTCTCCGCTTTGGCTGAACGAACTCAGCCTTTCTAGGTTCCTCCCCAGGCTATTCAGCAGAGAGCAGATAAACGACCCATATCCACAGCGAACCTAACTTGCACCAGTTCAGAGAGAAGAGCCATGTCTAGGGTGTCTACTGGGGACAGGGGGAACCAAATGATGTCACAGCGATTCACAGCTAGGCCCAGCTTTCTTTCAGGTAGATCTGTCTTCTAGATCCAGCGAATGGCCCCTCCAGGGAGGGAGGGAGAAGAAGATGGAGAAAGGGAGTGGGAAAGGGAGAGAAGGTAACAAGGAGAGAGGAGAAGAGAGGGGAAAGATGAGAGAGAGAGAGAGAGAGAGAGAGAGAGAGAGAGAGAGAGAGAGAGAGAGAGAGAAAGAGAGCCCCAAGGATAAGGTTCTGAATGTCATGGCTACATTTCCAGTCTGGGTCCCTGTCCCTGTGCACGGCTGCCAATTGAGGCCATTTCTGTGACCACATGGGGTTTCTCAAAGGCACAGGGAGAACAAATGAGCCCTGGAGCCAACAGAGGTGACAACACTTCTTCCCAAACATGGACGTGGAAGCCAGCTTCCCACTTCCTCCTTCCTTCACTTGCCTGGTTCTGAGACAGGAGTAATTCTTCCCTTCTCTGTCCCGACCTCATCTTAGTTCCCTCTGTAGTACTATAATAATTCATAATATGTCTGCCTTGGTCACAGGATCAGATGAGTCTCAAAAGAAGGATTTGAGGTCTGGAAAGGTGACTCAGTGCTTAAAGGCTCTTGCTTGCAAACCCTGCTGGCCTGGGTTCGATTCCCCAGTACCACGTAAAGCCAGAGGCACAAAGTGGCTCATGTATCTGGATTTCATTTACAGTGGATAGAGGCCCTGGCTTGCCTGTCTTCTCTTTCTCTCTCCCCCAAATAATTTTTTTAAGGTAGAGTATTTCCAGTTTTGTACTTCTAGAGCCAGCTTGGAAGTTTAAGTAATATGTCTGGTTTCATAAATGTACTAACATTGTCTACAGAAACATTTAATCTGCACTTCCTGCGCTGGGTTTCCTGTGTCTATTAGCTGTTTGTGACATGGGAAAGGGGAATCCAGATGTCACATCTATGTGATGGAGTCAGCCAAGGCCAGCGTGGACAGGGAGGAGGCTCCTCTTACTCGCATGGGATCCTCCTGGCTAGGTGATGATGGCCTGCGAGGATTCTGTGCACCTGTTTCCTGTGCTTCCCTCCATGGACCCTTCCATGGGGCATGCACTTGTCAGACCCTCCAGGATAGGTTCCCTGTGGCAGCAAGTTGCTGCCTGTTTGGGCGAAGTGACTAAGAGACACATTTTGGTAAGGACAAAAGTAGTTGGCATCATTCCTTTCTTTCCAGTGTGCGGTGTGAGTATGTGTGTAAGCACTGTATTATGTGGGCATGTGGCCTGTGTAACAATGCATTTGGACACAGGAATCTCTCTCAATCTTATTTTTCAATATTTATTTCCAAGGAGAGAGGGGGGGATGGGAGGCATTCCAGGGCTTCTAGCCACTGCAAACTCCAAATGCATGTACCACTTTGTATATCTGGCTTTTACGTGGGTACTGGGGAATCAAACCTGGGTTGTTAGGCTTTGCAGGCAAGCGCCTTAACCACTGAGCCATCTCTCCAGGCCTCACTTTTCTTCTTTAAGGGCAAAAAGCATCTACATTTTGAATGAACTAACCCACAGAACTTTAAGAATCAGCTGTTAGAATCTGGCTTTGGAACGCAGCCTCAAGCATCTACCTGAAGCAGACTGAGCGGCGTGGGGCCTGGTTCAAGGAGATCAGCAGTGATGACTCAACAGCTGCTGTCAGGACGAATTACAGATTCAAGGCTCCTCGAGCTTGAAGCCACAGCGCAGTATCACAAGGGACGTCACTAGTTCGTGTTTGACAAGCCTTGTCTGAGAGCCAGCGCTGGATTGTGACATCAGATCTCAGAAGACGCCCTGCCGGTGGGATTCCCTCAAGTGGGTATATGTGACAATGTTAGCAAGCCAATCTCACAGCACAGTGTTTTTCTAAACTATTAGAAAAATAATCCACTCCTACCACATGGGAAGGTGATTGTTTTTGACAACTATTCCAAAAATTATTCTTCCTGCATGGCATGTTATAGCTTTTTCAAAGTCAGCCTCAAGATTTATCTTGAACCTGCATTCTATCTGTCTAACTAGCACTGCTCCCTGGCTCCGGAATGCTCAGTTTGTAATGCCTTCATCTATCAATTTATAATTATATTTCTTTGTAACATATTCTACATGTTTGTGTGCCAGATAAAGTGATAATTTGTTTCTCTTTTGCTTACCGGACTGGTTTCAGTCGGGACCATGGAGGCAAGAGCACTGTTCCACTCAGTCATTCAGGACCCCAGGCTGATAAGCTTGGGGCATCTTCCAGCTCAACCAGCTGGGAAAGAGCGTGGATTGCCCGTGGGAAGGCTTTATGGAGCAGGTCTGGAAATGACAAGCCTGCATTTCTGCTTATCTTCCTTTGGCTAGAATTCAGGTGCATAGGCTGCAGGGGAGTCTGGGATGTGCCATCTGTCTGCCTAGGAAAGGAGGAGATTTTCTGGTAATCACGTTCCAGTCTCTACGCCAGTGGGTTCCGATGTGCATTTCATCTTGCCCTGACAAGACATATTCTTGCTCTCAGAGCCACAGCCCAAAGTTCCACCCATCTTGTCCACCTGCTCCAAGATCTCCGTGTTAGGCACAGACATGGACAAGGCTCCTTAAGGCCTGAGGATCGAGTAACCAGGACGATCTTCTCCACTTCACAAAAGCCCCAAGGCAACGCCATTGGAAGTGAGGAGAAGGGTGGTTGGCCCCAGTCCTCACTGGGAAGGCTTTGAGGAGGTCTCCCCTTTGCCCTGCACCAGGGAAGAACTCTGATTAGATTCTGATTCCTCTCTTTGGGAAGAAATCATTGATACCTTGTTCTCCAAAGTTCCAGGCTCTTCCCTGGCCACGTACAAAATATTGTTGAGGAAAATGTCGTTCCTGGGACCTAAAGAGCTCCAGACCTCTACTCTATACACTTCAGTGCCTGTGAGTTCAGGGCCTGAGATGGGTGAGAAGCTCTAACGTGGTTTGGGCGCTGTGATTTAGCACTAGACGGGCTTGTTTTTCTTGGCAGTAAAACTTCCTCAGAAACCCAATAGACTCTCCCTTTTTATAGTCAGGAACAGGACCACAGGCCTGCTCCTGCTATTTTACTCTCTTCTCCCTGCCTCTCTGCAGCAACGGCACAGGCAGGGACCCCCAGACCATGGATGTATGTACCCTTTGTCTGATCTTTCCTGAAGGGATGAAGCAGCCTACATGAGCATTTGCTGATGTTTTATCTTATTTCCAACTCTTTGAGGTCTAGAAACAATGGGCTTTTCCCACACTGGACAGCCCCAAGTTCCGACATTTCATTTCTACTTAGAAATTGCCATCTTCTTCCTGAGTTCCCTTTGTCTTAGGAAACCCAAAGGGGAATGTTGATTTGCATTTTGCACAGTGAGGGGTGAGAGGTCTCTACAGGTCTGGCTCCTCAGAGCTGCTCACTTTTGAAGCACATAATCAGCCTACTCCAAAATTGACACCTTTACAAAATGTTTATCACTTCATAATATGGATTTCAATCTCCTTCACCTCCAGGTTTCATTACCACCCAGTGCCTCACCTTGTTAGTACAACATAGTTTTAGGGTATACAACAGTGGACCCCAACTTCAGGGCACTCATTTCCATATGCGCTCAGGTCAGCTACCAAAACAGATTCTAGACCATTGCTTGTTCCTGAAAATGAGCTTGCTAGTTCAGGTTAGTGGAGGGTAGGTACTCTCCTTCTGTCATTCTGGTTCCTGAGTTGACAAGGACTCTGTCGCCTCCATGGTCACTAACTAGGTCTTCCTAAACTTTTTGTGGAAGGAGAAGGAGCAGGCAAGTAAGGATGGTTTTCTGTGGGCTAGCATGGGGAGTATTCATTCCCTTCAGTGCTTACCTGTTTGGTAAACCCAAATCCCACTCACATACAACTTCAAGGAATGTAGGAGAAATGATTTAGTTGTATTTCTACATAGAAAAAGTACAGCTGGTCACCCTAAAAGACTTCATTATATTCCTACTTTTTAAATAATATTTATTTTATTTATTCATTTGCAAGCAGAGAGAGACAGAGAGAGGTAGGGAGGAAAGAAGAGAGAGAGGGGAGAGAGAGAGAAAGAGAGAGAGAGAATAGAATGGACACCCCAGGACCTCTAGCCATTGAAAATGAACTCCATATGCATGTGGCTTATGTGGACACTGGGGAATCAAACTTGGGTCGTTAGGTTTTGCAGGCAAGCTCCATCTCTCCAGCCCACACTCTGATTTCTTAAGACACTAAGCATTCTGTTTCTTTCGTCTACAAACCATATATCCAGGATGTGAATTGAATGCACTTAGGAGGCAATCAAGCAGACTGTTTTAATTGAAATATGTTGTTCCTGGAAATTTTGGGCATGTGTGATGCAACCTTACAGTATGAACATCTGCAAAGATAATCTTGGTCCCTCCGTGAGTCAGCTGGGAAAGGTAGTGGTAGGTTTATCCTCCTGTAAGCATTGTTAGCCAAATAACAACTTTGCTGTTGTTGAGACAGGCTGATCTTGAGCTTGAGATCCTTCTGCCTCAGCTTCCGGAGTACTAGAATTGTGATGAGGCTTTGGAGAAGACTCGTGGATACAAGCATGGGGGTCTGAATGTGGATCCCAGGACCCATGCAAAGCTGGGTGCATTAGCACATATATCTAGTCCCTGCCTTCCTATGGCATGATGGGAGGTGAAGACAGGAAGTGAGAGGGTCAAGTCTGGCATATGCAGCAGCAAACAAGAGACCTTGTCTCAAAACATAAGACTGTACTCTAACCTTCACACGCATGCTGTGGCACACACAGACACACACACACACACACACGTGTGCTCATGTGCACATACAAGGATTTAAAAAAAGACTCCCAGAAACATGTCAGTTCATCTAAGATATAACAGCAAAGGAAAATAATTCATATTTCACGTAAGGCAAATTTTGCCAGAAAACAAATTTCTTCATTTGTCAAGGACAAGGGCTTTTGACTATACTTCTCTCTGGCAGGGATAAGGTACTCAATAGACGGTCTCTGAAAAAAACTAACATATAGTGTACCAGTCCTCTGTGCCCACAGGCCCAGGTCAAAGAGGCTTTTCTGAGACTGGGGAGAAGACGGCAGCGGATGAAGACCCAAGTTCAGAATCAAGGTGCCGCCCCAGCCCAGGGGAAGGGAACAGACTCCTCGGGTGAGCTGCTCTAGCCAATTCGTGAGAACCTGTTTAAAAATGTAAGGGAGAGAGTGATTGAATAGGACACTGGAGAGCAGCCTCTGGCTTCCACATGCATGTGCACACACATGCATCCACCCCACACACACATATGCATCCACCCTGCACACACATGCATCCACCCTGCACACATGCATCCACCCCACACACATGCATCCACCCCGCACACACATATGCATCCACCCTGCACACACATGCATCCACCCTGAATCCACACATGCACCCACCCTGCACACGCATGCAATACAGTGGTTTTTCTCCCTGATTTGTTTGGAGCTGAAAACTGAGGTGCTATTGGGCAAGATCATGTGTGAGACTTGAGAGACAAGACGGAAAGCAGGAGTGGAAACGTGTGGCTTGTGGGCCCATTGGCTGAGCAGTTTGGTCTGCGTGGTGTCTGACGACAGCAATTTCCAGACAGCACCCTGGCTTTCTAGGTCTTGAAGAGTGGAGAGCTCTGGCAGCACTGAGCTTGAATTCTCTTTCACAAGGGCCAGCTGGCCCTGTTAATGTAGAGCCCCGCTCTCCAACCTCCCTGAGCCTCAGCCACTCCAGGGGTTTTGAAATCATATCCAATAGAGTGGTATCTGCAATGTTAGGTTTAAAGTGCAGACCTGGGGTGGGCATGGAGCTCAGTGGCAGAGCACTTGCCTAGCAGGCATGTGGCCCTGGGTTCCAATCCCAGCAGGTATGTGGCTCTGGGTTCCAATTCCAGCAGGCACTTGGCCCTCCTGGGTTCCAATCCCAGCAGGTATGTGGCTCTGGGTTCCAATCCCAGCAGGCACGTGGCCCTGGGTTCCAATCCTAGTACTGAACAACAACAACAAAAAAAAACCCAATCAACTTTGCATATTGTAGTAACTTTTGTACATTTCTAATTGGCCAGGGAACCTTCCAGTAGCTGCTGATTCCTAATCCCACCCACTTTAGGTAGGCCTGCCTGGTGTGCCACAGCACTGCTTTACAGAGCACTTTCTTTAATGATGAAATTCAACACAGATACTCCTTGGCTGTAATTATTTACTGTTACCAATATTATTTTCAAACATGGACAATTCCCAATTAATCCCTTCTCTAATCCATATTAATGAAACAGCTGTCATTTATTATTTTTTAGATCTTAGAAGAAATGGTGCATTTCTGTCCTTTTCTTCCCTGTTTTCATAATGAAGCTTTAAGCAGCTAACGCTATTATCAAATGCTAAATCAAAAGCTGTTAGAAAAAAGGCTGCTATGACTTTATTTCTGTAAAAACCAGAAATGCAGTATGTAAACATAAGGGGAGGAATGTCTTATAACTAAGACGTACGGCTCACTCTCTGAAGAGAGGCTCGAACACAGCCTTCCAGCATTAGCCTTACAAACCCCTGAGGAGACAGACCCACAGGTCACCTGTCTGAGATCAATTAGTTAAATAACCAGCAAAGCCAGGTTAAAAACCAAATTAACTTTGGTCCAAGAAGTTAAACGAGCAAGCACATTGATGAGTATTCCTCTTCCCCCCCAAACATGGAAGAAAACCCAATGAAGGTGAAAGCAGAGAAGCTATCGCCCTTTGAAGTACCCTGGCAATCCGATCAATCCTTGTAAGGAATGGGAACGCAGGTCCGAGGCTTCCCTGGCTCCTAAGGGCAGGCATCCTGGGAGGGTCCGCTCCTTCTGCAGCCAGAGCAGACCTCTTCTTACTGCAAGTCTGCTTCCAGTTCTGCTCCTGGGCACTTCTCCATCTTAAGTATTTGACTTAAGAGAGAAAATTTCATTTTCTCCGCTTGTTTCTGATCTTAATGCCATCGTTACTGTCTGAATGAATTTGAAATGCATTTAAAAGCAGTCATATCGTCAGGGCCTTACTTTATACAACCTAAAGGACCATAACCGTAGTGCCTGTCTTGAAACTTATTTTCGTTTCTAATTACAGTTATAATTAACTTTTATACATGTCATGGGTAAATTTAAGCCTGATTCTGATTCATGGCACATTCATCACATAATGAAAAGTAAAATTTTGCTTTTAAAGCATGCGAAAATAAAAGCACAGTCCCTAAATTCTGAACATTGCTAATTTAAAACAGAAAGCATTCATTAAAATCATGTAAAATCCGTCTGTTTCTCCTCCACAGCACAGCACTCTGTCCTGCAGGTGATGATGTCATGAACAACATTCCATTCTCCTTAGGAATTATTCCTGCTCCACAGAAGTGTGTTACAACCAGTTAGTTATATAATTAACCCACAGGCCAACCAGGCCTCGGCAGAACTGTAAGTAGCAAAATGTCTTTTTAAGTCACCTCAATATGCTTAATAAATAATAGAACTTGTTTTGTAATTTCTAAAATGAAAAACATTTAAAAACTCTTAAGTGTTCATTCTGTTTCATATACATGATCACATACCAAAGTATCCTGGGAGTTTCATATTAATAGAAAGAACTAAAGATCTATTTAATGGAAGAGATTGAGATTTTTCAAATTCTCCACAATTACATGAAAAATGAGGTGAAATGGCCAGGGATGTAATTACTAGGTGAGTGTCCCTCTATTAAGTCGCACAAGTCTTTTCCCCGTTATCCGGGTTATCTGCATGGTAACTGCCACCAGCCTCCAGCCAGAAGTCCTAACGGGCCCACCCTCAGGAGCCAACACTCCTTTCCTATAAGCTCTGTCGACCTCCCTCAGAACTGAAGGACCCACAAAGTCATGAAATGCTTGCCCCACAAAGACTACGATTCCCAGGGGCCCAAGGGCTGTTGTTGGGGTCCTGGGACGATGACAAAGCTAAGACCATCCTGCTCACCTACTTAGCCCATTTACTTTAGGCCTCCAGAATCAACTGGGATAGATTCCATCTGCACCAGCTCTGACCAGTGTATTCAACCCTCAGAATTGTTTTTTGCTTGGAAAAACCAACTCCCAGGAGCTACAAACACACACGACCTTAGGAAAGATGTCCTGATCCAAAATGAGAGTTCTTAGGTGCATCTTTTGCGCCACAGAATAAGGCTGGTTCCCCCTCTCGACATCTTCAGTGGATTCAGAACTTTAAAGCCCTAGGGAACTAAAGACACGGTCACAGGGCTGTGACTTGCCCACGGAGCTGGTGTCTCTTCTGTCAGCCCAACCATGCAATGTGGGTTCTCCTCACTTTGAGGCTCACACACCACTGGGCACCATGACTTCGCCCTTGAACCTAACTAGTTCAATTGGGTCAGGAAACTGGCTCTAATCGCGTGCACACTGTGACGTCCAAACACTTGATTATCAACATTTTATATGCTTTATTGAAAGTTGACAAGTACAACAGTTAAATACAGTGACACAACTGTGTAGAGAACATGCACAGAAACGTCTGCATATACAACTCCTCTACAGGTACTACGCAGAAACGCCTACGGGAACTCCGCTTGCTCAGCGGAACCTTCCCATCAGTTTTCAAAGTATTCAACCAGCTCAATCCAGAGACTTCAGTGAACGGGAATTGACTTCAAAACTTCAGCAGCTAGATTTCAGAGCACGCAAAGTGACCAACGGTGCCAAACAAGGCTTCTTCGGGTGTGGCTTTGGCGACGGTCTCTGCAGGCCTCCCACACCTCTTCCAACAGCCCGCGAGACATCAGTCTGTCCAACCTAACGGTAGTGACGTCCTCTAGGGCACAAATAGTTAACTACGTACACAAATGTACACTACGCACAAGAGCCTTCGGGTAAGATCGCCTGGGTCCCAGCTACCTGTCACCGTCGTCAGGAAAGGGCGAGCGTGGGGTGGGCTTTGGTGGCCGAGGTCGTTCGTCCCCTCGCTCGCTCCTTCGGTCCGGTCGGTCTCCGGCTCTCTTTCCAGCTCGAGTCCGGGAGGGGCGCCCCGCGGGCCGGCCGCGCGGAGGGCCGGGGGCGAGGATGGAAGGCACAGGCGCCTCGGGCCGGGAACTCACCGCCGACGAGGGTCTCCGGGCCGCGCCGACGCCGGGGAGGAGGTCGCGGGGTCGGTCTCCGGCGGCGGCCGCTACGCCGAGGCCCCCGGGCCCTGGGACGCCGGCTGCGCCGGGGGCTGCGCGCTGGCCTGCGCCTGCGCGCCGGCGGGCGGGGAGCCGCCCTGCAGCTGCGCCTGGAACTGCGCGAGCTGCTCGGGGCTGGCCAGCGTCTTGAGCAGCGTGTTCTCCTGCTCCAGCTGCGAGTTCTTCTCCAGGAGCTCCTTGATCTGCTCCTTCAGCACCTCCACCTCCTCGCGGACCGCGTACATCAGGTGGCTCTTCACCAGGTCCTGCGGGGACAGGCGGCGTGGGACGGGGTCCTCCGCCGGGCTCCCGCCCCGGCCCCGCGGCCCGCCCGCCGCCCGCCGCCCTTCGCCCGCCGCCCAGCTGACATCACAGAAACCTGGGCGGGCGGCGGAGCCAATGGGAGCCCGAGCTATTTATAGCTCTGGATTGAAGGCTCCGGGTTTGCCTAGCAACAGCGGCAGAGAATCCCGGGAGAAGGGCCGCCGGCTCCGCTCCAATAACAAAGAACCAGGGCGGAAATTAAAAAAACACCGCAGCCCGGCCCGGCTCCCCGCGTTCCGGATGCGCGGCGCCCGCCGCCCGGCCGCCCGCCCCCCGCGCAGCCGCCCGCCCGGCCGCCACGTACCATCGCTTGCTCGATCTTGTTGTCGATGGCTACCACGCTGGCCCCGGAGGAACTAGGAGAGAAGAGAGACCAGTCAGAGCGGCCGGGAGGAGGCCCGAGGCCGGCGGCCCTCGGACTCCCGCGGACCGTACCTATTGTCGAGGCTCACCGACGCGTTCTCCGTTCCCAGCAAGGCCGACAGGAAGGAGATGGAGAAGTGCCTCAGCTGGTAGACCCCCAGATCCATCGCCACCCCCACATTGGCTTTCATGCGCCTGCGCCGGCACCGCGGACAGCAGCAGGCTGCAGCCAGATAAAACCGGCTGGCTCAGCGGAAGCGGCGGCGGCGGCGGCGGCGGCGGCGACAGGCTCCAGTCTGGGGCTCCAGTCGCTCGCTGGCTCGCTCGGCTCGGCCGGGAACATATAGGCGGGAGCGGCGGCGCCGATTGGCCGCCGGGCTGGCCCCGCCCCCTGCTCCGTGACGGCCCGCCCCTCTCCTCCAGGCCGGCCCCGCCCTCGCCCCTCCTCCGTGACGGCCCCGCCCGGTGGGCCGCACGCACGCGCTCGCTCGCTCGCTCACGTTGGCGTCGGGAGGCTCCTTTTGTGGAGGATCAAGGTGGTCTTATAAGGACAAGAACCTTCCTGCATTTGCTGAATTTATCAGGTTCGTGTAGAAGCAAAAACAAAATCGCGTTTTCTCTGCCTGCCATCCACAGACGGATCTGAGCAGGACACAGGGTGCAGCGCCAGCACCGGCCTCCCAACGGCCCCCCGCGCGTCTCCTCAGCCCGGCAGTCACGCCTTCTTCCTCTGGAGCCGCACAATCGGCCCCCCCACAGGCCGAGTCCTGAGGAGACCTATTTTCAGCCAGTGCCTAGGCAAAGAAAGACTCTGGAGGGCGACCCTCGGACCGAGGGGCTTCACAAGCACAGGCTCCTCCAAGGGGGTCTGCGTCCAGGGTCCGGAACCACTAACACCGCAGGGAAGAAGCCAGAAAGAGACCTGGGTGAAATTATCTCCAATAATTTACGTACTTAGCGGTGTATCGTGAAAGCTATAACTTAATATGCAATAAATAAGGCCAAAAGTTTGATTATTGCACAATAGAAGCAGGGCAGTAACTTCTACAATCCTGCCCTCTAATGGCACAATGACGTAAAAACAAAAAAACTCGCCTAAGAATCCAAGCACTTGGTAGCTTTTTTGTTTTGATATCATTGGGCATCACCCTAAGACTACGTAGTGACTCCAGGTCAGCCTGGGCTACAGCGAGACCCTACCTCGAAAAACCCAACAACTTCATTGCGACTGTGTAAAAGGCTTTGCTTCTGAATAAAAATGTATAGTATTAGTGTAGTTATGATTGATGAAAAAATACAGATTTCTTGAAGGCATCAGTTTTCAGAAAAAGAGTAAGTGAAGCTTAAAAACGAGAATGACTTGTGCAAACAGGCATGTGTCCCCATGTCTGTGTCTGCTAAACAAGATCATTATTTAGTTCGGTATAGTTTCTGCAAACCAAATTTATATATTCCATCTGAATACCAACTCCAGAGGAAATAGTATTAAAGGAAGACTCTTCTTAAGCTATGTGAAAGGAGCTAAAACAAAGAAACCTACCCTCTGAAGTCATAAAAAATGGACTTAAACTTCCAAGCTGGAGTTTTAAAAGATTATTGAAGTCACTAAGTTTTATAAAACAATTTGTATTGTTCTTGGCATAAATTGTGTCTTTTCGGTTATTTCAGCTGACTGCCCAGTACATTAAGCAACAGAAACAAATATAAATGACCACTGTCTACCTAAATCCATGTCCCTAATGAGGGACATTGGCTATCTAAAATACTGTCTAGTTTGAAGAAACTGCAAGAAGTACCCTTGTACATATGTGCGTGCATGTGCACACACTCCTGGAGAATTTACAGGGCCAAAAGACTGAAAAGATTAGAAGTGTAGTGTTTCATGCTTCATACAAATGTGCTGAAGGTGGACTTGTATATGAAAGATGAAGATAACATTTGAAAAGGAGGACAGGAAATACAGGAAAGCTCATGGACTGAAACCACTGGGTCAGGAGGAAGAGGAGGAAAAGAAGCAGTAGCAGCAATTTTCAGATTTATTTTACACATTAACTTTATGGAAGAACAAGTATTCTGTAGAAATGTCTAAAAATAGATTGCAATCTATTCCAATTTGATCATATAATATCTACAGGCAAGAAACAGGGCTGGAGAGACGCATCAGCCATTAATGAAGCCCGGGTTCAATTCGATTTTCCAGTGCCAATGCAAAGCCAGCTGCACAAAGCAGTGCATGCAGCTGGAAAGCGGCCCCGACACGCCCATTCTCTTTCTCATAAATAAAAATACAGTTCTGGAGAGATGACGCGGTGG
The DNA here is from genome assembly GCA_004024765.1 of Zapus hudsonius. Taxonomy (NCBI): domain Eukaryota; kingdom Metazoa; phylum Chordata; class Mammalia; order Rodentia; family Dipodidae; genus Zapus; species Zapus hudsonius. The sequence continues at coordinate 16,885 of PVHP010015260.1, forward strand.
TTAAGGTGATTGCCTGCATCTGCAATTCATCTGCAGTGGCTGGAAGCGCTGATTCTCTCTCTCTCTCTCTCTCTCTCTCTCTCTCTCTCTCTCTCTCTCTCTCTCTCTCTCTCTCTCCTTGCAAATAAATATCAAAAAAATTTAAATATATTTTAAAAATGAAAAGCAAGAAATATCATAAGGATAAGTATGTTCCATGGCAATATGAAGGTAAATAAAGAGAACATAAGCATTAAGAGTAGCTGGATCTGAAGACGGGGTTTTGGAGCGACAGGGGTAAAGCTGTTTACATATTTGCTCTGCTGGTCATTATTAGGTATGCACATTTGTTGCCTGGATTTTGAAAGAGAAAACACTTTAAACTAGTGAAAGAAAGGTCTACAGATACACGGTGGATAAATACATATGGAGTATTTATCAGACATGCCCTTGGATAGAGAATGAGCCGTATTAAAAAAGCAGGCAGAACAGTTTTCAGAAATCACGGAGGGCAGGAACAGCTAGCTACCACAGGCCTGGGAGACCATGAGCCTGCAGCATGGATGTCGGCAAGGTCACTGCCAAGGCCTTGAAAGCATCAGGGTACTCCAAGTAAATTTTGACTCAACACAGAACTCAAGGATATTTAATGCGATAAAATGAAATCTCCCACATCCAACAACTCACATGTCTGCATCCAACGGAGTACCAGACATGCAAACTAATGTGCAGGAGAACGTAACTCACGATGAGGACACAGCTGTCTAAATGCTCCACATGTGGCCGAGGGGACAGGACATGGAGAAAGGGATTATAAACTGGGCAGAGTGGTGGAAACCTTTGATCCCAGCACGAGGGAAGCAGAGGTAGGAGGACTGTATGAGTTCAAGGCCAGCCTGGGCTAGAGTGAGACCCCACCTGGAACCCCTTCCTTCCCCAAAAGTTATTATAATCACATTTTATGTGTTCAAAAGGCAGGCAAAAATTAGCATACTGAAGACAGGTATGAAAAATACAAAGAAAACTCAGATTACGTTAACCAAAAATGAAAAGTATAATATTTGAGAAGGAAACTCGCCGAGCAGACAGGCAGAGTTCTGAAGATTCCAGTCTACAGAGGATGTTCAGATGAAGCACAGGGACAGAGGAGGAGGAGGCAATGATCACTGGATTGTGGGCAACTTCAGAAAGCAAAAATATGTACAGTGAGATCCCTCAAGAGTAAACAGGGAGAGAAAACTTTTAAGAAATAATGGTCCTTTTCTCCCAATTTTATTAGAATAACTCACTCATGTAAGAATCTAGACAAACCCCAAGGCAAGAAATTCCTGACAAAAACTGTCGTGAGTCGCATAGTCAAGTTAAAGCCACTCATGAAGAGAGTGCAAAGCAGCCACAGAAAACCACGTCACAGACAGCAGCAGACATTTTGTGCAGACCTCTGGCTGGAGCAACGCTGGGCAGCGGGTCCCCTTAGAGTTCCGAAAGAGAAGGACCCGTTTCAAGAGATCCACACATAATGGCAAGTTGCTCTTCCACAGATGAAGATAAGCTTTTCAATAAATGGTGCTGGAACAATCCAAGGCCGAAGTCAAAATTCAACAACAACAAAAGAGCAGCAACTCCATCTGTTCCTCAAACCACATGAAATAGTAGCTTCATCACAGCTAAAATGTAAAATCCAAAACTGTAAGAACTATAAGGCACTGATAATGCAAAATTCAACAGCGAAAAAATAAACAGTCCAATGAAAGAAATGGGCAAAACACTTGACCAAAGAACTGTGGGAAATATCTGGAATGCAAATGTATGTCATTAGACATTGCAGAAACGCACACTAAAGCCAAGAGTCTGCATTCTACAGCACATCCATTAGAAGGGCTAAAAGAAGACTCGAGACTAGCAATGTACCTGCAAACGCCTCTCTTCTTCGTCTCAGCCTCAATGCACCCCCAGCTTGTTCTAAAGACAGGAAAGAGACTTCCTAGAAAGAGGGCAACGCTCCCCACCAGGCCGCCAGGGTAAGACTTGTTTCTGGGGTTCCAACCTAAGACAGGCACAGTCCCATATTGCCATTTAAAATGTATAAGAAAGGGGGACCTGTGGGGAGCTGTTTATTGTGCTTTAAACTGCATCAACATTTGTTCTGAAGGTCTCTGTCCTTCCCCCTACTAACCAATGCTAAGTTCGAATTTCTCTGCCAAACTTTCTCTCTCCCACCTGGAGGCTTCCTCCTAGAGATGACATGGCCCTTGCTGTGGCCAGGTTACCTAGCAACCTGGTTATGCTAATTCCTAAGATATTCCTAAAATATATAAGAGAGGATATTTAAGTACTGACTGTCCTGTAATAAAGAGAGCTTGATGGGTAATACTGACTTGCTCCAATCCTTTGCGTCTCTTGTCCCTCTTTCATTCTCACCCCCTCTCTAGAGCCTTCGCTGATTGACCCGCACCCTGGGGCACATCAGGTATAGCAAGCACATCAGGGGAATTGAACCTGGGGTGTTAGGCTTCACGGGCAAGCACCTTAACCAGCCCATTAGAGCTAATTTTTCATGGTAAGTTCATTAGGACAAAAACAAGTACAGAAATAAGAAATAGCTTGAACTAAATTAAAGACAGCTCTGTCATCATGGCGTGTTTAGTGATTCACAAAGGACTCACTTTTATATGAAGGTTGCTGAAACCAGCTGTGTGATTTAAATGATGCCTAACAACTCTGATCTATCCAGAATTTTAGAGATAAAGTAGATCTTAGGGATCATTTGGTTTAAGCCTTACTTTGTGGGTTAAGAAATGGAGGCCAGGGTCTGGGGCTACAGTTAAGTGGTAGGATACTTGCCTAGCATGCACAAGGCCCTGGCTTCATGCCTAGCACCACAAATAAAAAGGAAAGGAGGTGGGCAGAGAAAGAGGAAGGGAAGGAGAAAGAAGGAAGGGAGAGAAGCAAGGAGGAAGAAACCAATGCAATTAGAAATGAAGGCTCAAAGGCATTGTGTCTAGGGCATAGAAACAACTTTTCATTCACTGTACCATGTTTTAGAAGTCTAGGCCAGAAATTTCAGATCTCTATGCAGTGATTTAAACCAAAGGATATTAGAGATGGGCGGGTAAAGAACTCATAAAGTAGAGCTCCCCCACCAATCTCAATGGCATCTCACAGAACTTGCCTAAAACTGCCCATTTTACAGATGAAGAAATTACCTGGGAGACTGTCTAGAGACCCAAATCAGAGCCAACTATGACAGAAGCCAGCCAATGTGGAGCAGAGTGGAGATGTCAGCTACTGGTGACATACAGGGCAGGCTGAGCTTAGCCCTGGGGCAACAGGTTCTGCAGTCTAGGGAAGCCTGGGCACAAGTCCTGGCAAGGAGCATGGCTTACCATAGACACCGAGGCATGCCTGCAGTCTGGAACATTACAGGAGGGATTTCAAACAGTGATGTCGTAAGACCTACAATTTCTTTGGAGGGCCCTCAAGAGCTGGGAGAAGAGCCCAAGAGGGTCCAGTGGACCAGAGGACACTACTCTATAAATAAGGAAAGCAGGTTGTGTCCCTAAGACAGAAATGGCTTTGAGAGCACTGTCACTTTGAGAAGCCTTGTGGTATACCGGGGCTCCCCATGGATCCCAACTCCAGTGGGGTCATCCAGGAGCTCCTTCTGAGTCAGCTCTATGGAATTCTGACCTTGCTGCTAGTCTGCCTTAGTCACAGTAAGTAAGGGGGGGCTGGAGAGATGGCTCAGCGACTGGCACTTGCCTGCAAAGCCTAATGACCCAGTACCCACATAAAGCTAGATGCACAGTGGCACATGCAGATGGAGTTCATATGGGCGCTTGAGGCCTTGGTGCGCCCATTCTCTCTCTCCCTCTTCTCTTTCCGCTTGCAAATAAATAATTTTCTAAAATAATGGGGAAAAGACAACAGAAGGAAAAGAATCCAGTACTGAGTAGGGCCCGGGGCCAGTGACAGGGACATGAGTATCGACGATAAAGCACTGCAGGCCAATGAAGAGGGACATAAATATTTACAACAACTGAATCATCACAGGATCACTTTCTAGCATTTAAACTGTTTGCTCGCTACTGTAAAAGGAATGGGTCGCTATACTCCATCTGAGGTGGAAAGAAAGTAGACTTACAGCTCTCCCCGTTAGTCCTTGGCGCATGCCTTCATTCAGGCACGAGTGAGGCGTGAAGGCAAGAGCAGGCTCCGCAGCAGGCAGAACTGAGTGCAGCTGCGGGAGGAAGCTGGGCGTATGGTGGCAGAGAAAACAGAGACAGGGAAAAGGAGAAGGCAGGCTGGAGCCTTACAGACCACATTCCAGAACCTGCTCCTTAGGATGGACGGCAGTCTTCACGAGGGGGATTTCTGCAGGCTTGGTGGCGGTGGGATGTGTGTCTCGTGGTCGAGGTGACGATGATGTACAAGATGGCAGGAAATGGAAGGGGGGAAGGAAACCACGAGGGAATGAAATGTTCAGGAGCTCTGCAGAGGGAGGAAGGACTCGCAGACCTCTGTGACTGAGGGGAAGCTCGCTGGCAGAAGAAACTGGCTCCACGAAGGGACTGACTGGAAAAGATGGCTCAGGACCTGAGGAGGGAGGGGGCCTAAGAAAAGCATTTGAAGTGGTGAGGCAGCAATAAACACCGCTGGCAATGAGTGAAATAAGCTCGGGAACATACTGCACGTGGAGGTTGTGCGACTGAAGGTCACCAGCACTTACCACCAAAGCACAAGCTCTTCTGCTGTTTGCTTCCTGAACTACAATGGAGCTGTTAATGACCACTGACTCACTTCATCACCTCCCCAACTCTGCCCAGTGTCAACGAGAGCCAGTTTGGTTCATGACCACTTCTTGCTTTTCAACTGCGCTAACATATCCTGATTTCTGTCACGTTTGCTTTTAACAACTACAGGATGAAAACAGTCACATTTGAAATAACTTCTTGGGCAATTTTTTCACAATGAGGTAAATTTAAAGGAAAATATAACTTCATAAATTATTTAGAAACACGATAATTAAGTCTGAAGATAAAAGTTAAAAACAGAGAGGTGGTCTAGCATGGGTAAAGTCCTGAGCTCAGATAAGCATGATAGTGAGTCTAAGAATTAAAACAATGATATCTAAAACCAAAGGATGGCATTCTACTTCAAAAGAATCAACATGACTCAAAAAAAATACTCTGCTTTTTCAAAGAGTTAAGCTAAAAATTATTAATACTAACAAGATACTGGACAAATTTAATGTTTCTTTGATGATTAGAAAGTCATTTAGTGTTAATCAAGTAAAAGGTTATTTTCCTTCCTATGAAAAAAATTGATGGATATTATACATGGGAAAATATCATGCTATGTTATTAGAAATGAATACTCCTTAAAATATTCTTAAATCAATATATCAATGTTACTTTCCCGTATATCAATATTCCCCTATATCAAGATTTCACTTAATGCATAGCAGTCATTTCAAGTACCTTATTTCATGTTGGGGTCATATTTTATAACATTATAGAATGAGATGATAGGTGAGAGCCAAATACTATATAATAATTTGACTTTGTTGGCCTCCACCAGCATCTTGACATAAAGTCTGATGAAAGGATCTGACAATGTCGGTTAAAAAACAAATTGGAAGCTGTGGAGATGGATGGCTCAGCAGTTTAGGCGCTTGACTGAAAATCCTAACAACCCAGTTTGATTCCCTAGTGCCCGCACAAAGCCAGATACACAAGGTGGCACACTCATCTGGAGTTCATTTGCAGTGGCTAGAGGCCCTGGCACACCCATATTCTCTCTTTCTCTCCTTAGAAATAACTTAATTTAAAAAATAAATGAACTGAGCTCTTACTAGGGAGGCACTCAATGATATACAAGAATCAGGAGTGTAGTAATTCATTGACTTAAAGTCTTCATTCATTCAACATTCAACAAAAACCTCCTGAGCACCTACAATATCTACAACCATTCTAATTCAGAAGCTGTGCATAGCAGTAAAGCAAGCAAGAAAATGCACTCCTAGATCCAGATTAGCGTTGTGAAGGAAATTAGCGTACAGAAGAAAGCGTGGCAGAGAATGGGTAGGGTGCAGAGCCATCTCAGATGGATGGTCAGGAGAGAGCTGGCTGTGTTGAAAACTAAGACAAGAAGGGGCCGTGGTGGCGCACGCCTTTAATCCCAGCACTTGGGAGTCAGAGGTAGGAGAATCGCCGTGAGTTCGAGGTCACCCTGAGACTACATAGTGAATTCCAGGTCAGCCTGGGCTAGAACGAGACCCTGCCTTGAAAAACAGAACAAAAAAAGGGGGGTCTCACTCTCTCTGGCTTCCAAATAAATAAAAATATTTTTTAAAAAAGAAGTGAGGTCTCTAGATAAGAGTATTTATAGAGAACTAGGGGAAGAGGTTTAGGATCATGAGAGAAAAAAACAGAAATATTCATATAAGAAAATGGGAACTAAATCTACTGGTTTATTGTTATATGTTACTAAGACATAAAGGCAGCTATAATGCTGAGTGCTGGTAATGTTTTAAAAAATAAGCTTAATTAGTAGAAATAAATGTGCAAGATGATTTATGTTAGAAAATACAGATTTTATAGATTGTCTTAAGAGTCGAGAAGCATTTTATCAAGGTTTTTATTGCATCAGTCATTAAAATTTGAGAATTCCACAAAAGACAATTCCTATACTGAATTGTGCTTTGTAGACAATGCTTTTTAAAAAGGCATTTTCATAGTTTTGAGTTTCATTTTGGTTAATGAACACAATTTAATGAATACACACTTTATGTAAACATCTAATTTTCATGAAATATTCAATGTTTAAACTATAATGAAATGGCAAATATATCAATGTATAGATAAAATTGTGTGTATTTTTTCTCCCAGAGACAAATATTATTTTCCAAAAATTCAGAGTTAAATTGTTTCTATTGTTAGCCTTTAAAAAGCTTATTAAATGAAAAATCAAAATTAAATAAAGAACCAGTAGTACCGGAAGTTACAGAACTAAACTGAGATACTGTAAAGTAGCCTGTTATATAGCTAAAAGGATTCCCAAGGGCAAGGTTGGTGGTAATTCTGTTTACATACACAGTATCCCATTTAATCAGAAGTAGCGCATTATTTATTTCACAGGGAACCGCGTGGAAAGAAGCCCCTGCCCTGATGGAACTTGTATAAAATGGGCTTGGATAAGTACACGTGGCCAGCAGTACATTCCTGCTATGTGACAGCGTGGCAGGTGCTGCAGGTACAGAATACAGAGCAGGGAGGCAAGGCAGCCGGGACGGACATCCCGCCTCCGAGGAAGGCCGCCCTGAAGACCTGAAGGGAGCCTTGTCCCCTCCAGCTCCTCAAGGGTCACTGAGGCTCATCTCTCACTTTCTAAGACACTTGACATCTTTTCCTGTTTGCAAGTACAAGTGCAAAGTTAAACACTAGATGTACACTGATTTTTCTTTCTCCTTTTTGAGTCTTGGTTTTGGACTTTCATGAAGCAATGGGACTTTCATGGGGAACTTACTTGACTACAGAGCTGTTTAAAACTATTTCTGACTAAATATGGTAGATTGAACGTATCCATTTATCTATTTCTACCTATACACCACTAAGACACTTAAAACACAAAAGGACAGAGGAAGTATAGCAAAGATTAATTTCAACAGTGCTCAAAGCTGGGGGTGGGGAGGGTGGTAATTCATCTAACTGAAACCTATGCAAATAGCGAAAGAAGATCCCAATACTACAATCCACATACTCTTAATGTGCAAAGGTTCAGATGAAATGAGACTATACAGAACACAAACCCCGATCCTACAACAGGGCAAGTACCAGCAGCTAAAATTCCCGGAGTATGGCCCAGCACTCAGTTACGAGGACCCTGGACAGTGAGAACACTCAACAAACTTTTAAAATCTTAAAAGATGACATGGATTCAAAACAAGGGAACACTCCAAGCAGCAAAAAGAACTGGACATTGTAAGACAGATAGAAAAACTCACTAGAATCAATGCCAAGTACAGTCGGGGAAACAGCTCAGAAACTTGAACAAAATATTAAGTGGGGGAAAATTAAAGAAGTTACTCAGAAAGGCTAGCACCTTAATGAGAGAAGTGTTAGAAACAGAACGGAATAAGGTGGAGAAAAGTAACATAAAATAATTCAAGAATTTCCTAGAGCTACAGATCAGGCGTTTTAAAATTAATGGAGTCTCTCATGTACAATTTGTTTTTGTTATAAAGTTCAGAAAACGCAAATTTGTTCACACACAAACACAACGAGCACAATGTGACAGTGAACATTTGGTTATATAAGGATTTCAGTAGCAAAAAATTCAAGAACAAAAGAAACAACGGCCAGCTGCACCCATTTCAAAAACTTCCACATGTAGGACAGTCACGAAAAGCCAGAAAGGGAGCATCTGAAAGAGACAGAGGAACACATGACGAGGACACGTGAGACCTCCCTGTAACAGGCATGAAGGGAATCCATCCAAATACAAGGATGTCTGTCGCTACAGCAGTTTCAAGTGTTGCAAAGTCATCAAGGACAGCAGCCAGAGAAAGAGAAGATATGGAAGAGATATAGATATATATCTAGATATAGGGAGAATTCACTGACAAGCAGACAGCCAAAATAAAAAAATCTTGAATTCATGAGAAACCTTTTCTATAGAAAAAGCACTATCTAAACAAAGATCGGAAAATGCCCAAATCCTGCTTTGGCCATTCTGGCAGAATAGAAGCCAGTGAAAGGAGGTGGCTCCCAAGAAGGAGATTAGAATGCTCAGCAGATTAGAATGCTTGCCGCTTAAGCATGAAGGTTTCTCCAAACCCCACTCCTTAGCACCCACGTAAAAAGCTGGGTGTGGCCATGCAGGTCTGTAACCCCAGTCTGCGGGGAATGGAGCCTGGAGATCGCTGACAGGGAGCAGCTCTGGGTTGAGGGAGAGAAGCACATGGATGAGTAATAAGAGAAGGACATCCAACAATCTCCTCTGGCCTTCTCATGAGTCGTGGGTATCTAGACACACATGCCTACACCACACATCACATACTACACACACACACACACACACACACACACACACACAAAAGACGTTACATACTGGATCAAATAATCTATTTTGGTGAAATGGGTATCTGTTATTATTGTATACATCTTATATTATAAATTTACTGCACTATTATTAGACATACAGAAGCACAAAAGACTGAAAAGCCAAGAGTCTAAAGTAGAAAGAGCAATGCTGGAGGTATCACAATACCTGATCTCAAATTATACTACAGAGCTTTAGTGACAAAAAATAGCATGATAATGACAAAAACAGACATGCAGACCAATGGAATAGAAGAGAGGACCCACCTTCAGTCATTTAATGTTTGAAAAAAATATCAATAACATTCATTGGAGAAAAGACAGCCTTTTCAACAAATGTACTGGGAAAACTGGATTTCCACATATGGAAGCATGAAATTAGAACCATATCTTACCTCAACCAAAAAAACAATTCAAAACTGATCAAAAACCTTAGTGCAAGGCCTGAACCTCTGAACAGGGGGAAAATCCTTTACGATGCATGTAAAAAGACATCCTGAAAAGGACTCCAACAGGAAAGAAACCAATTCAAAGCGCTGAGCCCTGGGACTCTATGAAGTCAAAAGGCTTCTGCACAGGTAAGGAAACAATCAGCCGAGTGGAGACAGCCTGCAGAATGGGAGAAATCTGTTTCAGCTCTACATCTGACAGATGTCTAAAATTTATAAAGAACTCAAGAAACTAAGTATCAAAAGAAAAAAAAAAAAAGAAAAACCAGATGGTGATGGTGGCCAGTAATCTCAGCCCTTGGAGAGCTGAAGCAGGTGGACTGACTAACAAAGTCGTGGCCAATGAAGGGTTCAAGATCAGCGTGGGCTACACAGCAAGATCATCTCAAACAGGAAATTTAAAAAACCCAATCATCCAACCAATAAGCACACAGAAGAATAGAACAGACACTTCTCAAAGGAAGAAATAAAAGTACTAATACTTGAAAAAATGTATAGCCATAATCATCGGGGAAATGCATATTAAAACTTAATTGAGAATTCCTCTCACCATAGTCAGAATGCCTGTACCCAGAAAATAAACATCAACAATTGGTGGTGTGGACGAAGGCTAAGTGGTCCCTTTATACACTGCGAGGGGCATGTAAAGTGGTGAAGCCGCTGTGCGAGTCAGCAAGGAGGCTCCCAGACACTGAGAAGTACTGAATGACCCATTCCTGCCTGCGCATGTTTCTGTTCTTTTTTAGACAGCCTCATACCATCCGGACTCGCCTCCACTCCTGCTGCTTCTGACTTCATCTCCCAAGGATACCCAGGGACTTCACCACACCCAGGTACTCAATGGATTCTAAACCAATATGCAACAAAGATGCCTATAAATCCATGTTTATTTGCTGCACTATTCACACAGTTAATATATGAACCTCGCCTAAATGTCCATTGACAGATGAATGGATCAAGAAAATACGACCTAAGTTCCTACATGTTGTGAATCCTTCTCTAATGTTTCTGCCTTTTTCTTTATTACTACCGCCACCCTGGCCCAGACTTTATCAAGAGACCTCTAGATCACGACAGCCATGTCACCCAGGTGGCCAATCTGGCTCCAATTTCTCTCCAGCTGAATCCAAGGAACTCTCTGGGGGCCACCTGCAGCCCAATTTTCTTACAACAGTTCTCACCCCTTCATTACAAGCCATGCCCCCACCCTCTCCAATTTATTTTATATTTATTCAACTATAATGCATTTAACCCAAAATTCATTCATAAAAATAAACAATAAAAATAAGCTATACTTAATATCTAAATTTGGATCAATTCTTTAAGTCCTTTAAATAAGACTGTACCTTAGAATGTTCTAGTTTCATACTACTTCAGATGAGACAATTTTGTTCTTAAACTTTGGCCTAGCATGTAGGAGAATGTTTTTACACAAGCGAAGCTCTTGCATCTAGTCCTTCTGGTAATATCAGAGTTGAGTTAGTTTCAGTGTACAGTTAGACAACAACTCTGCCCCAAGGCAACACAGCCAGTATAGGTATTTTATATAATCTGCTACACCAGTTTGTCAATCTTGAATAGGCTATTTTGCTTACAATCCATATACCTGGCCAAAGAGCAAATGTACATTCCAGAGATACAAGGTAGGAAAGCCATGAGAATTCTTACTCAACTACTCCCCATGGAGAGCTGAGAAGAAAAGCTCAAGGGGCTGCACTCCAGCACCCATTTCACACGGGGCTGACTTGTCAGTCATGTCTGGAGGCATCTCCGCAGAGCTTAGGAAAACTGTCCACTACCCAAAGAGGTATGAGTAAAGATGAAAAAAAAGCCTTTGAGCTGATAATGACTTTTGTGTCCAGCATGTAAAACCCACAAGTGAATAAGCAGAAGTCCCAAGAAACATGGGGTTCCTGCTGGGAACCAGGTCTTCAGCAAAGGTCAGCTGCTCTCCGTGTGCCCGTGAGATCGCACTGATTCATTCTGAAACCTGGTCCAGTGGAGTCTGTCCATCATTAAAAGATGGAGACAATGGAGGAAGGAAGCGCCCACCTTTCGTAACAGAGTCAGGGAACAGGAGACCTGGAAGTACATGGGAGGGAAGAGAAGCGCTCTGGCAAAAAGTAGGGTCAAAAGTGAACAAACCAGGAGACTCACCTCAACCAGTGCGTGTGTCCCCTGGGCGACACACACCTTGGGGCATCTCCCTGACACACCCGGAATAGATGTCCACTGGCCACATCCGTAGAACCAATATTATTTCCTGCGTACAAATTACGTACAACTCAGATTTCTCAGTTGCTCCAGAGGCAGATTACATTCTTGTGCTTCCCATGCCTGCAGGATGCAAGTCCTCACAGACCATGAGGTACCACCTCTAGCACAGTGGGAGAAATCTGAAGGCCACCAGGTTTATTTCCCTCCCCAGTACCCTGTCATAAAGCCCTGTGGGAGAGGGAAGGGTCTGCCTGCCTCTTCCTGTCATTTAACTTTGCAGAAAGTCACCATGTCCTGCCACACCAAAACATGGCACCTGGCATGATGCACTTCACCAGGGAGAGGAACAAAAGCTGCAGGCAGATAAGCTTGTCAGACAGACAAGCAGAATGAAAGCTGATGTCAAGGAGTTTCAAGAGAAAGGCCCCGAGGCTCATCAGGACAATCTTCATTCTCCCCTGATCAATATAACAGTCAGATATATTCTACTGCTTAAGAAACCGGGAAAGCAGGACTCAAAAGCATTTGATCAGAAAAGGTTCAATTTAAAAGGTCTGGCAAACAGAATTTCTAACATTTGGCCATCAAGAAAACTTGAATTTTAAGTAACCAAGACTTTGCTACACATCAAAGCACAAAGATCCACAAAAACACAATCCTGCCACCTTGTGGCACTCACTCCAAGTACCTCAAGACCTCATTTCTTTAGTATCTGAAGATACTAATCAAGAGAACACCACATTAAAAAAACTAAATATTGATGCTGATATTTACTCAAATTCACTTCAAACTGGCATCAAGCTGCCAATGCTTTATTTAATAAAACTGAGTTCCCGTTAACTGTAACTCGCACAGATACAACTGTGCTGCACCTAGAACTCCACTAAACTTGGGGCGCCAACTGCCTTCCTGGCAGTTCAAATACCATCATCCTAATAAGCAGAGCTGAATACTTCTACTGCCCACCAGACTGTGTCGCTTGACCAATATTAAGCCATGAAGCAGAACAAAACCACGTGATAAATTTCTATGACATCACTACTAAATTGATTTTATTAGAGCATAACTAGTTCTGAATCTGCAATGAACCCATCATTTCTTGCCATTCAAGAGGTTGGTTCTAAAATAGTGGCCAAAAATATAGAGCACCATCTATGATAATTCCTTTCAGAAGTATTAAATGATAACTATGCCTCCTTTGATATTTAAAGAACTAGGAGCTTATCCTACGAAAACACGAACACCAATCATAGAAAAATACAGTGCTGATAACATTACAATCCCTACACACTATCCACCTGTGAGATGCCCTTGGCCATCTAATGCTTTAGCAATCCTGCCAGCCTCCTGGAGGAGGAGGTCTATTTCCCCATCTCAACAACAAGGTCCTGAGGGTTCCTGGACAGGCTGGTATGGTTCCAGCTTCCATGGTCTTAGCTACCGAATACGACAGGAAAGATGTCTACAGAGATACAAGTGGAAGGTCTGCTTTAGTTTTGAAAAGGCAACTCCATCTTTTGCACCTCTCCATCTCTGGAGCGTCCTCCTATTCTCCAGTCTCATCTGTGCTATGTTCCTCAAAGGAGAACACTGGCCATCTCTACTTCGGACGCAGAGCAGAACCGCCCAGTCTCTCGTCCTCATTTCCACCTTGCCTGCAGGCATCGTCCCCCAGACACTCAGCACTGCGGGCATGTCTGCCACCTCTTCCTCTCGCCCACTTAACAGACATCTGAATGCCTACTATGTGTCCCACCAGGAACACAGGAACTGAAAGAAAAAGCGTGTTTTAACCTCCAAACTCAGTTCAGCAAGGAAGATACCAGAGATAGTATAATAGGTAAGTACTTCAAGACAAGTATGCAGAGATAAATGAATTTTGAAGGCAAGGAATTTTGTTTTGAGCTATTTTTTGCCCACTTCTTCTATTCTCCAACTCCTGTACCAAATAAGCTATATATTTAATTGTTCGAGTCTGCTAAGGGTTTATACGTACAGTCTTGTTCTACTACAAAGACTCAAAACTGGCTTCAAAACAGTCAAGTACAAAACAAAATTTCATGAGGCTTATGCAAATGACTTCAAAGATCAAATGAGACAATATGTAAAAATATTAAGTTACTTTCAAAGTCATAAAACAGGCACCAAAAAAGTAGTGCTATGATTGGGAAGAAATTTATTCTAAGTACTTAAAATCATGTTCAGTTAGCCATTTTCACTGAGGTATGTATTTGTGAATCATACACTACTACACTTAGCAAAAGTGTTTCTTTTAAAGTGATTGCAGCCAGTTTTTAAATGTTTATGTAAGATCTCAACAATAAAACAGCCTTAATACTCACCCACCACGACTCAGGGAACTGAGCAGAAGAGGGGCAGAAAGATTGTGAGAGCCATGGTGGGGGAGACTATCCAGAGGCATGGCACCCCTCAGTAACAACACACTAAGGCAGGTGGACCCGGGCTGACTCCTTGGCTATCCATGGTCCCCAGCCCCAAGGACTGATCCAGACGGCCCATGGAGGAGGATATCCGGCTGATTGGGGATGGGGAAGAGGGGCATTGGGGATCTGGGGATAACAACTCATTGTTGGCCCACTAAATAATGTAACTCATTATGGACAATAAAAAAAAGAAAAAGTTTATATATTAAATCCTGGTGTCTATTAAGTCAAAATGAAAATCTACATAATTTTAATGATATTTAATCAATCTTTTCATGTCTATATTATAAAGAGGTATTATCTGACCATTAGTAACCAAACATTGAATTACCTCTTAGTTCCCTTGATTTAAAATGTGATTGCTTTATTAGACAATTTACAAACACTTCAGAAACCCACAGTTCAAAAAAATTAGAATTTAAAAAGACTCATTAAAACTAAAAATAGAAGTTTGGGAGATAGCTCAGTGGTCAAAGGTGCTTGCTTGCAAAGCCTGCCAGCCCAGTTTTAACTCCCTAGCACCCAAGTAAAGCTGGACGCAAAAGTGGGTCTGGTGTTTGAAGTAGCAGGAGACTCTGGTGCATGAATACATACACTCAAATATCAAACTGTTTTAAAACACTAAAAAGAATTGGAAAAATTTGTCATTATATACAAACGTCAATTTAACTAAAAAGCTTATTATTTCACTTTAAGATTCAAGAATTTTAGTTTTATACTAAGCAGAAAATTTCTCATTGGCAATTTGATAAGAGATATATGTGTTATTCTAACTATTTTTGTTTTGACAGAACTAAGGCTGATTTACTCCTCTTCCCCCCCCCCCAGCTGCTCTTGCTCAGGGCTCAGGTGTAAGCTTAGACCACCACATCTGGCCAAACTGATTTCATTCTTACGCTGAAGAGTCACTAGTAACTATTTGGGGGTATTTTTAATTTAGAACTACACAACTAAAATAAAAAGAGCAACCAGTTTTCAAATCAGTGTGAAAGCGGCAGCATATAGACTATATACAGCACATATATTGGTACTGGGGGGGGGTCTGGCTCTGGGTGCCCTCTTCCCAGCAGATAGCAAGGTCAGGGAATATGCTAGCCCTCAAACAAAATAGGCAAAGTATATGCACATAACCTCCTCTTCCTTGCTGTACTTTAAGTTAATGCTAGATTATTTAGAAGCCTTAGTGCATTGTAAGTGGTATGTAAATAATTGCTATATGGTACTGTTTAGGGAATAACGACAAGAAAACATCTATTGTTTTCAGTATTGATGTTACTTTTTCTCTAGGTATTTTTGATCTGAGGTTGGTTGAATCAAAGGACCTGCAGAGAGAGAGTGCTGTCTGTCTATGCATATATTATTGCTATTAATAGAAAATTAGTCATCTTTAAAAGTATTCACAAAAAATTTAAGCATTTCAAAAGATCTATGCAATCAGTTTTCACTATGGATAGATTAAGCTAATTTTTTCTGATATAAAGGATCAGTATAAAACTAAACTCTGAATCAATTATGGTATTAAGTCAACTCATAATGGTTTCAACTGGAGAATCAAATGAAAGGCTAAATCAGTTATTCAACTGAATTTTTAAAGGTTATTAAACTATAAAGGCATTTATTTTTAATTAATGATCCTCAGCCTTTCAGCTAAGATCAAGTATAATTTTTAAATTTATTTTTTCATAGGGTCTTGCTTCGCAGCCCTATGTAAATTAGGCTGGTTTTGAATTCGCAGCAATCCTCCTATCTCTGCTCTCAAATGCTAACATTATGGGCATGTGTCCCCATAGGCTCAAAAGAGAATGGTATGAAATTCATTTGTTAACTGAAGGAAAAGATTCCTCTTATCATTTCCAAATAACTGTCTTAAGTAACTTAGAAACAGCTCTTAAATGTTTCTAACTAGAGAAAATAAAGTGAAAAAACAAAATGGCTGAACTGAACCTAATACCACCCACCCTCCAAGATGGCACCTAGAAGCCAATAGCCTTTCCAGGTGAAAGCCTGTGGGTGAGGGAGCCAAGCCTTCCCTGGTTACTCTGGTGGCAGTGAGTACTCACAGCAGCTTGTCTCTAGATCACTGGAAGGGTTCATGTGGCACAAGGTGGTCCTGCCTCTCCCACCCAGGCCCAACTGACACTCCTGGGGCCTCCCAGGTTCCAAGGGCCCTTCAAGGCAGTTTTCCTCTTAAAGGGGAAGCCGTCTAATTTAGTCAGGAGGACATGGTGCACACAGTGACAGTGTACTGAAGGGATACAGGGGCCCAGGGGATTGTCATGAGGTTTTCTGAAGCTGACAACAGACAGCCTGTGATCATTTCTAAAGCCAAAACTCAGGGGAATCTGGCAGACCTCCCCAACCTCTGAAATGTTTGAATGTGGGAAGAAAGCAAGCAAGCCGACAGATTTAGAAATGGAAGACTGAAGGAGGAGAAGAATTCAGGCAGGGAGAGGAGGGGGAAGGATGAGGAGGAGAGGAGGTAACTGCCTGCCACGGAAGCGAGGACCATGGGATGACTGAAAACGAATAATACTCAAAAATTCACTGAACTATTATTGATATAATCCTAATGCTTAATACATTGGGATTGTGGACAAAAAGCTCATAATAAAGTTTGTTTTGCTATTTGATAGGCGGGAAAATGGAGGCACAGAAAGACAAATAGAAAGTCACTGGGAAGGACATCAACCTTTGCTGTGGTCTCTCCACCAGATTAAAGCTCCACAGAAGCACCTCAGACCACCGAAGCTCTTGCTGTGACGCTGCTTGATCAGCTGGCTCGGCCCCACAGGAGTAAAAGCAAGCAAACCAAAATGGCCCCCTTGGGCCGCCCCCCCCCCCAGGCCCCCCTCTCAGCCTAGAAGCACCATTCCAGGAAGCAGGTCCCATTGAGACACCTTATCAGCCCCATTCCAAACCTGTCTGCAGGTTAACACTAGGTCTGTAAACAGTTACCTGAATATGTCTGCCGGATACTCAAACCACTGGAGAATTAGGTTAAAAAGATTAGGAGCACTCAAATCCACTGGGCACCATTATTTATTTAGGACAGAAATGGAAACACGCTAGGCTGGCTCTGTTGAGAAGAGCTGTATCATGTGAACAATTCATTATTCAAACAGACTTGTATTTAACAAACATGAAACTACTAAAGCACCCACGGGAAGCATCTAGCGCAAAAATTATACTGAGAAATACGAAGTAAGAAAAATGAGTCAAACGTACTTTTATAAAACTGAAGTTTTTGAAAGTATAAAAGTTCAAAATTTTACCAACAGCACAAAAGAAATTTGGCTTCAATTGAGCAATTATAAAAGATTTTAAAGACTCATTTTAAAATAACATTAATGTCCACTAATATAATTTTTTAAACTAAGATTATATAACCCATTACTGAACAGAACTTTGGCATTTTTTAAAACAATAGGGTAATACTACGAAGCCTTTGGGAAATGGTGATGACTGATAAGCTGGGCAGACTATAGACTTCCGGAGAGGCCTGGCTGGGATGGCATCCAGGTAAATGGATCCACGGGGCACCTTCAGGACCCCCACAGTAGTTCGGGAGCAGGAGCGGAGACACTTCCAAAGCTGAATTCCTGCACCACACACTTGCCCCCGCTTGTGTGCTGCGGCTAGGGTTAGTGTGGAACAGGTGACGGACGGCAAGCAAAACTCCCTTCCTCTCAAGCGGCTGATCCTGGGGGCCATGATGAAGTCACAGTGAAGGCACCCACTCAGCCGCAGTGCACGGTGAGTGTCGTCAGCATCCTGGAGGATAATGAGTTCAAGGACAGCCTGGGCTACATTAGTGAGACCATGGCCCACCACACCCCCGAAAGAAAAAGCAGACAGACAGACCTGGGTGTCATCAACACCCAAAGGACTTGGAAGCAAAAGCAAAGCAAAGAGATCAACTGAAAAGGAGAGGACCCAAAGGCAAGAGGAGGAGAGCCGCTCCTGGTGCCCGGGGAGGAGAGCTTTGGGAAGACGCAATCATCACCAGGCAGTGAGCAGAGGCCCTGGAAGCCACTAGAAACGCGGCCGAACAATTCCTGGTGCTTGGGTTGTGGGGTGCTAGGGAAGGGACGTGTGCAGGGATGGCAGGGAGGAAGAGAGAGGCCGGAAGGGATGTGACGGCTGCCGTGTCACACTCACTGCCGACAAAGTAGGAAGCATTCAGGAAAGATGGAGAGATGCCGGTAACCCCAGCCTTGTTGAGTTCAGAGACAAGAGAATCACTGGGCCTTGAGAAGGGGGGAGGAGAGAGAGAGAGAAAGAGAAAGAGAGACAGACAGACAGAGACAGAGAGAGAAAGAAGAGAGGAGAGAGAGAGAGAGGGGAGAGAGACCTCCTAAGGAAATTCATGGATGAGTTGAAAGAGAACACCCCAAGTTTTCCTCTGACCACCACACATACTAGCACAAGGTACACACATCTGTGCATGGGCAAGCGCGCGCGCGCGCACACACACACACACACACACACAAGGTTAAGGACAACAAGAGGTGAAGGAAGCATTCTGCTGAAGCAAAGTCCCAGAGGGCCCACCAGGGAACTCTGCACAGACGTGCAGTTTTTACCTGAGAACTCTAGAGCCAGTCAGTACAAATACTCTCATCGTTCATAATCGCAAGCATCTACTCTGGCGGGAACCATACTCAGCTCCCGTCTCTTGCCTTCACTCGCCCAGTGTCCTCAGCCCATGAAGGCTGGATACATTCACAGCATTAGTCTATAAAGCTGGTAGACAACATGAAATCAACAAATACTTCTAATAATCCATGAGGAGATTCATAGCGCTTATGACTTCCAGGATGGTCAACAGGCCACACTACCAATGACGTAACAGTAGGTGAGTGACTGGAGGCATGGAACCCAAGACCAGTGTAAAAAGCAGTCTTCCTTTAAACTACTCTGAAGACGCTTCTGTACACTCTGCAATCCCATAATACACTCTTGTCTAAAAGAACCTGTATGTGTTGTAATTCCTGTCTTTCAATTCGACTCCTTGTGAACTTCTCAGGCTCCAGCAGTTTCTAATAGAAACACCACTTATCTGTCTATTTAGTAAAACAATATAAAGCAAAATTATAGGAATAAGTATGCTTCAAGTGTGCTATGAGAAGACAGTTACTCGTTAGGCTGTTGTTCATGTGCTAAGAATAATGGCTTGAACAATAGTCCGCCATCAGAATGGGAGACAATCTTTGCCAGCTATTCCATGGACAGAGGCCATATCTAAAACCTACAAAGAACTCAAAAATTATATAATAAAAAATCAAACAGCCCTCTCACAAAATGGGGCACTGAACTCAACAGGGAATTCTCAGAGGAGGAAATACAAGTGGCCTACACTCATTTAAGAAAATGTTCAACATCGCTAATCATCAGGGAAATGCAAATCAAAGCTACAATGAGTTTCCACCTTACTCCAGTCAGAATGGCAGTCATTCAGAAATCCACCAACAATAGATGCTGGCAAGGATGTGGCGGAAAAAGGAACCCTCATTCACTGCTGGTGGGAATACAATGCAAACTTGTACAATCACTATGGAAAGTAGTGTGGAGGCTCCTGAACAGGATGGATATAGAGCTACCAGCGGACCCAGCTATCCCTTTACTGGGCATCTACCCCCAACTTTTTTCACCGAAGTATAGAGACATTTGCTCAACCTTCTTTATTGCAGTTCATAATAGCAAAGAATTGGAATCAACCAAAATGTCCATCCCTGTACAAATGGATATCAAAGTTGTGATACATACACACTATGGAATTCTACACAGCTGAAAGGGAAAATGACACAATGAAATTCAAAAAACAAGTGGATGGACTTGGAGCAGATTATTCTTAGCGACATCACACAAGAACAGAGTCAAGTGCCGCATATTCTCCCTCAATGTATTGAGAAACTGACAAAGGGGATGGAAGGAGTTGGGGGGTAGAACAGGGGACTTACCAAGCTAGCAATAAGGAAGGATACCTTAAAATCCTTATTTTCATTCAGTAAGTTCTCTAGGAAGCCAGGGGCATCGTCAGGTAAGAGAGGCCATAAATAGGACAGGAAGTGGCCTAACCCCAAGACAAATGGCTCTGGCCTGTAACCCCTTGTCCCAGTCGTTGGTTACTTCCCACAATGAGCTGCTGATTGAAGAGACCCATGAGGTCCTTCAAAATAAGACAGGCTTTTGTCAAAGTTCTTGAATACCCACCCCAGGCAAAAGGTAAGACCCTATTGCTGAAGATACCATAGAGTGTCATCATACAATATTGAGAGACCCTGCTTAATTAAGCATGGTATCCAGTCCCCAGATGGTAGCATGTGTAGTGCTGGAAAGCGATACATGAGCTGCGAGGGGAACTTGACCTAAGATATTCTGAGAAAGCAAAGGTTGTTGATATACAACAATGAATGATGCTACGAGAATGTTGAAGACTGGTAGAAACCAGTAAGGCCAATAAGCGCTCACCAGTGCAATAGTGGCACTAAACCTGGGTGGGTAATCATTGGCTTGTTAATTGGCTAAGAGATCTGCTCCGAGGCAGGTAACCCCTAGCTGGAACTGGGATCCATGGCAATCCCATATGGGAACCAAGAACCTGGGCTCCAAGGGGAAAGAAATCCCCACTAACCAGAGAACCCATTAGAATCTTGACAGATTAACAAAGTTTGTATCAATTTACATATACTGATCTCACTCTCCATTGGAGATTGTTTGTATGTTTCAGAAGCCAGTGAGAACTGTGGACAAC
>PVHP010015261.1:0-32530 GCA_004024765.1 Zapus hudsonius
CCCTGGTGTTCTCTCTCTCTCTCTCTCTCTCTCTCTCTCTCTCTCTCTCTCTCTCTCTCTCTCTCTCTCTCTCTGCTTGAAAATGAATAAAATATTTTTTAAAAAATATCCAAGCTGGTCATGGTGGCTCAAGCCTTTAATCCCAGCAGTCTGGAGGCCAAGGTAGGAGGATCGCTGTGATTTCATGGTCAGGGGGAGACTGATTAGTGAATTGCAGGTCAGCCTGAGCTAAGCAGAAGACCCCACCTCAAAAAACCATATATGCAGTATATATGTACATATATACCATATATGCAGTATTTGTACATACATACATACATGTAATATATATTGTATGTATTTACAATAGTGTGTATTTATATATTGTTACATATACTACATATGTATTTATAATTATTTCTAGAAGTCATGCATTTCCAGAGGTGATACAGAATTACATATTGGGTGCGTACATAGAAATTAGAACCACATTTAATGTATTACGTAGTAGATTAGGATTAAAGTCAAGTAAAAAGAATTACTTGTAAACTGGAAGATAGAGCTGAAGAAAATTTATAGAATGTTCCATGACAAGAAAAAGGAGTTGAAAATGTGAACAAGAAGTCAAGAAGTTAGAGTCATAACTTTCAACACATTTCAGTTGAGAGTGGCAGGAGGAGAGTCAGAGAGATGTCACCAAGTGAGACGGGCAAGCAGAGGGAATGGTGAGCCACCTGGAACACTGCTCGACTTGGCAGTAAACAGGCATCCCCTTCCTAACATTCCTCTCCTGATAAAATTTCTTGCCACTTCATTTTTTGTGTATGTATTTGCACCTGTTAGAAGCTTGGCATTCCCACCTGTTTGAAATTGCACATACACACTGCTCCAAGCCATGGAATAAATTCTCCTCACATAGAAACCTTTAGTGATACTCCATCTAGGGTCTCATTCTCATCAAATATGTCCTTCTTTACCCAGGATCAAGAGACTGGTTTTGAGTCTATGCACAGTAAGGTGAATCGTGTCCTGTGAATGAACTTGCAGGGAGAATCCTCTGTGTACGATCTATTTACCTATTTACCACCTGGACATAATCAGGCATGATCAAAATCAGATGCAGCATATGCAGTTTTTAAAAAAAAAAACAGTTATATAACCCAAAGCTGTCACTCAAACTGAAGAACCACCCAAACTATGTCCTGAGCAAGTAGTCCCTCCTTCTCCCGAAGTCCCAGGCAGTTACCTTGGGCCCTTGAATACCATCCCACCCAGGTAGCCCACTGCTCCTCTGGGCAGTATATTATCACATTCCTCTCCTGATAAAATCTCCTGCCACTTCATTTTTTTTTTGTATATGTATCTTACAATTCTTTAAACAAGATGCCAAGAACCTGGAAACACCCAGACAGACAGAAACTACCATGAGTAGGAAGATGATACTTTTAGATCATTCTTCAATTTTTAAGAAGCTCATCAAATCTCACTCAGGGTAAATAAATATCTCAGAGTCAAAATGAATAGCTGTCATGATAAGGACATGTGAAAGAGTAAAGATTTGAGAAAGAAACATGCTGATACCAAAAAGACTGATCAATTACTGTTTGGACAAAATGATTGAATTTATTATAATTGTGTTTATTAAATTGTTAATTGTCTCCAGCCAGTTCTGGCTAGAGGAGGTGTGTCACCTTGGCCTAGAGTTCAGCCCTAAGGTGTTTCTGGGGTGGGTCTGGAATTCTAGCTATACATATGCAAAAAGCAGTCTGAGCTCAAGTCTGGAGTTCCTCTTGTTTTGCGATTTGGTGGTGTGCTTGCTTGCTTGCTTCTGGAAGTGCTGTTTCTCTCTCTGCTTGCTTCTGTAAAAGGGGGTCGGCCTTTTTTCCTTAATTTCCCCTGGGTCTGTTACTTCAATAAATACTTTCCTCCCCAAAATTGTGCCTGGTTTGGAGATTCATCGCAGAGGCATGTGTCTGGCTACAACAATATGTATATGACAAAGCAAGTGTACTAACATGCTAAGGGTAGAATCAATTTGGCAAGTATGTGGTGCTCACTGTAAAATTTAATTTTGCTGTGTGTTTCAAATAATTTTTTTTAAATGTTGGGAAAAGGCAAAATAGCAATAATGAACAGTAGATTACCAAGAAGGAAATCATGGAGGAGGGAAAAGGGGGCACCATCATAAGATTTGCTCATACAATGTATCTGATAAATATGGGATAACATAACATTGGAATAAAATAGCATTGACAATAAATATGGAAAAAAGAAGGAAATTACAATTAGCCCGATTTCCACTATCTCAAACACAGCAAGGGAATCTAAAAAGGCAGCCAAATTGTGGCTTCAGAATATGTAAAGGAAGTGGGCTGGAGAGATGGCTCAGCGGATAAGGCACTTGCCTCTGGTGCCTAATGCTCTAGGTTCAATTCCCCAGGACCCACATAAGCCAGACCCACAAGGTGGTGGCCCAGGTGTATTCTCTCTCTCTCTCTCTCTCTCTCTCTCTCTCTCTCTCTCTCTCTCTCTCTCTCTCTCTCTCTCTTTCTCTCTCTCCTTGAAAATGAATAAATAAAATGTTAAAAAAAAGAATATGTAAAGGAAGTAACTGATTACCTAGGATTCTGCCCATTGAAACCATGAATAAGGAAGAAAGGTAAAACTAAGACATTTTCAGTAAAAATACCTAGTGTTTTCTAACAAACTTCAGATAAAAAGGTGAAAAATTCTAAGACAAATTGATAAAGCATGATAAATATTATTTTTAAAAATTAAAAATATAAATAGCAAATCTACTGCAAGGAGAAATTTACAAGGCCATTATTGCAGTGAGAGTGACCAATGTTATGTAAATTAGGTAGATAATATATTCTCATATATAGGAAGGCGACATAATACCTGAACAACAAAAATAATATCATTGGTCCAATAGACACATATGGAATGGAGCCCCCAACAGCTACAAAATATATATTTTTCTCCTGCATACAATACTTTAGAAAATAATTTTAGAAGATAGAAAAATATAATGCTTCAGAAATATCCTGATAACATTGAGGTATAATAAAATTTCTTAAGATACAAAAGAGCTGCTAAAAATAAATATGATGTAATGGTCAGCCACATGCCACTGGGATGAACCTCTAAACCAGGCACAATTATGGAAAGAAAGGATTTATTGAAGTTACAAATCCAGGGGAAGTTCCATGATGCTAAACGAGGCTGGCCCCCCTTTCACAGGCCCAAGCAGAGAGAGAAGACCATCCACACACCAGCAAAACAGGCAGGAGAGGAGAGAGAGATTTCCTTCACCTTTATATAACTGTAGGGTGGGACTTGCAACCCTTCCCCAGACTTGTTGATTTCCTGAATCTCTGGAATTTCCTTCCTGCACTGCCCTCCCAGAAAGGGAAGTTTTTTCTAGCTCCCCTGATCCTCATTACATCCTGCCCCCTACTGAGAGGGCCATCTTCCTGTGAACAACCTCTGAGACCCACCCAAGATTACTAAAAAGATCAAGTTAACAACAATACTTAACCATCACATTATGACATTAAAATTAAGAAATCCATAAAATACTAGGGAAGGAATCCAGTGTAGGGAAAGATATTTCCAACTTCTACTAACAAAAAAGGATTTGTATCTAGAAACATAAAAATTTCTGCAAATGATTAATCAAAAGATAAAAATAAGCAAAAAACTTAAAAAGGCTCTTTAAGAGATCTGAAATACTCCACAAAAATTATAATGGCTCTAACTTCATTTAGCAGTAAATAAATATGAATTTAAAAAGGACATATTGTTTCTTATCAGGCAGATTAATAAAAATGTTAAAATCTGGCCATACCCAATATTGGAATAGAGCAATGGAAACTCTATTACTGGTAGATGGTAAAATTGTTACAAGTACATTGAAAAGCAACAATATAGGATTTCAGTTTGAATGTGAATGCATGCCCCCATAGTCTTGGGCATTTTTTCATATTTATTGTCAATAATTAGATACATTGTATGAGCAAATCTTGCGATGGTACCCCCATTTCCCTCCTCCCTGTCCCCAATCCACTGGGGCCCCTCCTCAGTGGGCATACTGGATCAGTCCATGGTACAACTTGAGACTCCAGTAGGCAAAACTCTCCTGGAGGAGGAGGCACTGGGGAAAGATCTTGTAATTCAGCCGTAAGGTGTGTTCAGAGCAGTCGGAGCTCAGGCTGTTGGTATTTGCTGGCTGTTTGGTGATGTCTCTGTATTATGCATCTATGGAAATAAGCAGCTTCTTCCACCTGGATGGTGTTTCCCCTGGATACTATAAACCAGAAACAAACCCTTTCCTCCTGTAAGCTGCTTCTGGTCAGGGGTTTGTCTCAGCAATGGGAAAATAACTACAACAACAGTTGAAAGTACATATAACTTACAAGTCAAGAATTCTCTTCATTGATTTCATCACCAGACATGCATGAGGTTGTCCACAGCATCACTGATAAAAAAAAAACACAAAGGAACCAAAGATATTAATATAGGGTCCTTTTAAAATGGAATGCAATACAGCAGTGAAAATGAACAAATTGAATATGCCTGATACTGAGTGGGGAGGAAAGACACAAGTGAATGCACCCTATTGCATTAAAGGATTCCATTTGCTTAAAATTCAGAAACAGCACGTGGCTTTGGAATTCCCAAATGTATTAAAACAAATGTTGGAAAAGCAAGGGAATGAATCACTGATAATCCCAACTAGTGCTTCCTTTGATGAACAGGAAAAAAATGGGGTGAGGAAGGGGCTTTTAAAAAGAGAAAATATATGGTATTTCTTGAACTGAAAGATGAGTAAGTGCATTTTGAATGTTTATGTCCTCTTCAGACTTTACATATGTCTTATAATTCTCTTTCTATGTACGATACACTTCACAGAAAATTTTAAAATAACATTATATATTATAGCAATTAGATAAGCTATGATAACCATCTCCAAGTCAGTAAAACTGGATGTGTGTTCTCAATTTTAAAGTTAATTTAGAAGCTTCATGTTATAATACTTCAGGTGACCAGATATCCCACCATTGCCCCTCCCATCAATAATATGTCTACCAATGTGACTTTCATGCTAGCCTTACACTCGCTCATTCTTTTCGTATTTTTATATTCTTGTTTACCACAAGCTAGCCCTCTGATTTCCTGACCCTCATTTCCCTAAATCCTTTCTTTTTTGTGTGCTGGTGTGGTGTGGTGTGGTATGGTGTATGCCTGTGTAGTGGTTCGAATTAAGTGTCCCCCAATAACTATGTATTCTGAATGCTAGGTCCCCACCTGATGTCAATTTGGGAATTAAAGCTTTGATGGAGGAGGTGTATTGTTGGGGGCAGGCTTATGGATGTTATAGCCATCTTCCCCTTGCCAGCAGGAGAATGTGTTCAGCACATTCTCCTGCTGCCGCTGTCCACCTGATGCTGCTGTCCACCTGATGTAGGCGATGTCCAACCTCTGCTCAAGTCCCATACCATTGTGAAATTTCCTATCAAACTTTTGATTGGGTGTTTAGCATGTGTGTGTGTGTGTGTGTGTGTGTGTGTGTGTGTGTGTGTGTGTGTGTGTGCACGAATGTGTGCATGCACCAAGTATACATGTGCAGGGGCCAGAAGGGAAGTCAGATGGCCCCTCTATCACTCATCCACATACTTTCTTGATACAGTTTCTTCTCTGAGCCCAGGATTGCCATTTCAGTGTGGCCCCCAGGAATTCTCTCTGTATTCCCCATTGGACTGGGGTTACAGATATGTGTGACCGTGTTTATATGAGTGCTGGGAAATCAACCTCGGGTGATGGTCTCAGGTCCTCTCGGGCCCTTATTCGTTTTTTCAATGTTACTATTATAGCTTTATTGAGAAATCAGATAAATGAATTGTTAGAATCTAGAAATTTAGAGCAGAAAGAGACCTCAGAGGCAACCTTTCATTCTGTTGATTTTTGACATTATTTTCATAGATTCCTGTGAGATTGGAAATTCTTTAATAGCAGAGGTAGATTTTATCTTCCTGATTCCTCTGCAAAAAGCTCCGAGGCCAGTTCTCCCAAAGCAAGTTCTCAGTAGACCTTTGCTGCTTCCTGGATGATGTTATGACGACCCTGGGAAGGGGGATGCAGAGGGTATGAGCTGCCTGGCTTTGCTTGGGGCTAGTGTACTGGACTCCTATGTTCCCTGCAGTGACTTGTTTGGAGATGCTGGGTTGAGTTGCTGAGGACAGCATGACAATGCATCAGGCCCTTATTCTTGCATGTCAAGCACTCTTAATGGTTGAGTCATCTCTTCGGCCTTAACATTGACTTATCATACTATTTTGGGGGGAATCTCAAAGAGATTTTGATGTTTCTACCACAAATGCTACAGAGCATAAGACAGCATCTTTCACTGTGTTCTCACTAACTACCAACCTATACTGGCATTGGTTTCCCATGCCGACTTTTATTTCCAGAGGACAAATATAAAACTTACAGAATATGAACATTTTAGTTATGAAACTAAGTAGAAGAAAAATGTACTTTGAGGGCTCAAGTGGTTACAAAAATCAAGCCAGATTCATTTTAAGCACTTTAGTGGAATTTTAGAATAATGTAAAGATAAGTAGTACCATGTTTTCACTTCTCAATAAGGATGAAAACTTCTATGTTCCATGTAGAAAAACCTATCAGATGACAGAACATAATTTATTTGTTCTTTTAAATAATAAACCAAAATAATAAAACCACAGGAAATAGATGAGAATATAGATTCAAACTTCTATATGGTAGTATGCAAAAAATTAATGAATTCACCCCAGGAAATGCATTGCTAAACAGCCATAGGACAAACCATCAAGAGACAGGATTAATGTTCAGAAACCAGGAATTGGCAGCATCTTCTGGGAACAGGTGCAAAGCGAGAGTGTGTGAGGAAATACGACAGACACTGCAGATTTCTGGTATTTCCTCCAGTAGCCAGTGCCAGGTGACTGCTCTTCCTCACCATGGCAGAAAACAAGGGTGTCCTCCACGGACCTGAAACAGAGGTGTCTTACCTGACAGACACCAGGTCCAGATAAAGATGGGGACAGTACCTAGTTAGGCACACAAAAGAGTCTCTGTTCTGCTGGCTACCACATCCTGCTACTGATGATTCCTCCTCCCATAACACATGACAGTGACCTTCTCTAACCACTCTGAATAGCCCTGGGGGAAGGCCTCATGATGCTTCTGAGCTTACTTGGCCTTGGAGCCCCATACAGACCTTATTATGAGCTCTGTGGTGCCCAACCCTCAAACACAGACAGAAAGACCTGACTCTCCACATATTTGTCAGTGTTCCTAATAGGAAAACTCAGGGGAAAAACGTAAAAATGTTAAAGTCACTTGGGGTATACCTTAGTGGTAAAGTGCTTACCTAGATTATGCCAGGACCTGGGTTTGAATCCCAGCAATACACACACACACCCCAAAAATCACATAATGTAAAACAAGGCTGGGCATAAGTAGCACACACCTGTAATCCCAGCACTTGGGAAATAGATGCAGAATGATCAGGAGTTCAAGGTCATTGTTCATTATTGTACATCCTAGACTATCCCAGGCTATATGAGGATATATTTGTGAACAATGAATTTATGAATAATGCTTTCAAAATACTAAATATTATATCCATTGAATAATACCAGGAAACTATAAACCAAATTAGAGCTAACTACATTGGACAAAGGGATGGACAATCTCCGTGTGTAGATAGGCATGTACATGTATATGTATGCAAGCATTTAGTAAGTACTGGGTACAGGTGAAAAGACAGCAAAGGCCTCTTTTCATAACTATTGGGCTATAGAAATGTTTAAAGTTGGAAAATCAAGTGAGAACCTACAGCATGCTATACATAAGATACATCTAAAATCAGTTATAAATTGAAAGCAACTGCCCTTTGGGAGCAAGAACTGGGGTATAAAGGAAGAACAACATACTACTAGCAACAGTGGGAATGACTGTCAATAAAAGTAAGACCAGACTAAAACAAGAGAAGCCCAGCCACTCAGGAAGCCGGGGCACCAGGATCACAACTTTAAGGCCAGCCCAGGAAACTTGGTGAGATTCTTTCTCCAAAGAACAAGCAAATCAAGAGGGGGCTGGTTCTAGCTTAGTTGTAGAGTACTTACCTAACATGCACAAGGCCCTGGGTTCAATGTTTGATCCCCATATGAGAGAAAGAGAGAGAGAGAGAGAGAGAGAGAGAGAGAGAGAGAGAGAGAGAGAGAGAGAGAGATGGGGGAGGGAGGGAAGAAAGGAGGGAGGGAGGGAAATAAGACAATTTTGATTTTGGGTTCATTCACCATCTTCATTCAATCCAGAACGGGCACAAGGACCTGATGCCAGGAGAGGTGGTGTGCCCCAGTAATCACGGCACTGGAGAGGCAAAGAATCCCTGATTCTCACTGACCAGCACGTACAGCTTGATCTGTGAGCTTAAGACTCAGCATGAGATCTTGTCTCAAAGAATATGGTAGATAGTCATGTAATAAGACATATGATGTCTAGTCTGCACACAAACATAAACATGCACACACACATACACACACATTTAAAAAAAGATGAAGAAATGGACCTTTTGGAAAGTGAGTGAGTCTTTGTGGCCCTTGTAAGAGCTCTGTTTTCACCTTCCACCACATGAGGAATAGGTCCTTACCAGACAGCAATCTCATGGCACCTCAGTCTTGTGTTTTACAGCCTGCAGAATAGAGAGCAATATATTCTCATTGTTCATAAATTACCTATAGGAGCCATTTTGTTTCAGCTACAGGAGAGGAGCAAGACAGTGAGAGAGAAAGCTTCCAGATTACATTAGGCCTCCACGCAGGGACTCTAAAAACCCTGTCTCACATTGCCCAGTGGCCATTTCCAAAAGACAAACCATATTGCAAATCCACTGACCTTTCCTTTTATGTATTTGTTATACTCCCACAGAACCAGGAGAGCTACCAAATATGTTAATCCAGGAAGGAATAAAGCTGAATTTGAAAAACAGGAAAACTTCTTTAGCATTCCAGCCCCTTACTTTCAGAAGAGTCCACATGCTTCCTGCTGTCCCAATGCAGAACAGCTGGCCCAATCTCAATGCTGGTGATCTCTCAAGCAATGGCACCTGAACAGGGCTGCTGTCTCCTGCCCAAAATTTCAATTTCTGTCTGTGTCATATCCTTGTGTGCACACCAGCCCATTTCTTCTAAATTGAAACCATCACATTATACAGTAGTAAATTATAACTCCAGTGTCTTTTTTGGACCATTATTTTACTACTGAAACAAGGGAAGTTAAATGGAGACTAAACAGATAAGTAGAAGAGTCAGAAAAAAAAGCAACCTGGAAATGAGGAATTCTTAGAAGAGAACAAGAAAGGACAAAGGCAGAGACAAGGCTGGTAGATCAAGAAAACTGAATACAGGTGTTACAGTCAGCTTTCTTCGTTGCTGTGCAGAAAGAACCCAAGCAAAAGCAGCTTGTGGAGGAATGGGTTTATTTGGCTTACGGACTGGGGGGAGACTCCATCATGGCAAGAAAATGATGGCATGAGCAGAGGGGTGGACATTACCTCCACCAAAGCACTGGAAACAGCGGCAGAAAGGTGGGCCCAACACTGACAAGGGGATGCTGGTTTATAATCCCCATAAGCCCACCCCCAACAACACAGCTCCAGCTAAATTCTAATAGCAGAACTGCCATCAGCTGGGGATCAATCACTCAGAACATTCATTTGTTTGTGGGGGGGGGCACCTGAATCAAACCATACAACAGGTCAGGTGATTAAAGGAAAATGGGAAAGATTCACAGTGGCCAGTCAATTCCAGGCATTGACTAAGGTGAGACCAAGGCAGACCAGGACACATAGGCCAAGAAAATCTTTGGAGCTTCAACTCACTTTCTTGTATTAGAAAAATACACAGTCAGACTATCCAGATGCATGGCACCCTTCAGCAACAACACACTTGAGCCAGGAGGTCTGGGCTGAGTACTAGGCTATCCAGGGTCCCCTGCCACAAGGACTGATCCAGATGGTACATGGAGGAGGTTACCCAGCTGATTGGGGATGGGGAGGGGGGCATTGGGGAATTGGGGATAACAACTCATTGTTTGCCCACTGAATAATGTAGCACATTATGGACAATAAATATATATTTAAGATTAAAAAAAAGAAAAATACACAGTCATCTCCTCATATCCATCCATTCTACATCTGAGAATTCAACCAACTATGTAACAAAACTATTTGAAAATAAACTGTACCTGAACTAAACATATACCAGCTTTATTCTTATCATGGTTCTCAAAACAATATAATGTAAGAACCACTTGGATAGCATTTATACTGTTTTTATATTGGGTATTATAAGTAATCTAAGGATGATTTAAAGTAATAGACTGGATGTGTGTAGGTTGTGTACAAATACATTTCATAGGAGGACTGGAGCATCCTTGGATTTTGGTAACTGAAGGGTCCAGAAATCAATCCTTTGTGTATACTGATGGAAGCAATACTCAAACACCAGGATATGTATATTTTATTTATATCTTATTATTATGTTTTATTATATATTAAATTGTATTTGTATTATATTCTCAAACCAACTAAATAGGACTCTCAATGTTCAACACATTACCTTAGGAAGACACTACTTAGTACATCATGAAAGCTATAAGCAGGCATAATAGGGAAATTTCTTTTTTTTTCTTTTGAATTTTTTTCAAGGTAGAGTCGCACTCGAGCCCAGGCTAACCTGGAACTCATTCTGTAGTTCTCCTACCTCCACTTCCTGAGTGCTGGGATTAAAGGTGTGCATCACCACCACCCCTGCTTGAAATTTTCTTTATAAACACTCAGAACTTTGAATTCTAAAGCACGAGAGATAATTCAATTTATTCTGTGATTCCTGGAAAACATTATACTCATAGACATTAAAGTAAAAGTTTCACCCACCACACCAAAAGACCCTGCACCCCCAGAACCTAAACTCTCACTACAACAAAGACCTTCCATTGCTAACATGGGCCTTCAGCCTCATGATCCATGGTCAGAGTTCAGTGTCAAAATGTGTCTTCACAACATCTTCAATTATATTGTGCAAACTCTAGTCCCTTGGATGATAGATTTTAAAAACAGCCCTTCTATTTGCGGCCTGCCTCCAGCTTTCCGGAGAAGCGAAGCTGTTTGGAGATGCCAGTCCCCATTGAAACTTAACCCTGACCTTCTCTTCCTATGGCTGCTCCTTTCAGTTGGTGCACCTTTCTCGAAGTGCCTCTTGGAAAACTCATGGTCTATCCTTTTGTACTGCACAGCTCCCCTCCTTCAGTAAATTTAGCCCAGATTAATTGGCACTAATGCAGCCCTTCACAGCTGTATACAAGATGTTTGGGAGAGCGGCAGAGAGGGGGTGATTAGAGTTGCCTCCTTCAGAAATGGCATGATCATGGAATGTCAGAGCCGAGCATTCTGCCAATCAGTGCCAAGGTAGAAATAAGAGCGCATCTCGGTGACAGTAACAAAGATGAAGTGTGAAACAATAAAGCTCTCTCTCTCTCTCTGTCTCTCTGTCTCTCTCTCCCGCCCTCCCTCCCTCCCTCTGCCACAACCCTCCAGAGCAGCTCATTACTTTAACCTTTCCACCTTAACCGGATGCACAATTAGAAACACGCTTTTCCGTGGGCATTAAATCTGCTCCTCTGCTTACTCTGCCCTCATTAGAACACTCAATGGAGCCAAATTATCTCGATGGTCAAAAACAGATGTTTACGACTTGAGAAAGCAGAAAGAAAACATTCATGGAGACAAAAGAGAATGGAAAAAAATCTGGTATACCCCATCCTATTTATTACCTAAAATCTATGCAGTTTAGATTTTTGACGCAAGCCTATATATTTTTATAGAGATTTTTTTGTCTTGATAGGAAAAACTTATGTACAAAAGCCCTGAGTTCTTTCACAGCAGAAGTCGGTATTTTGTTCAGGTCACAGAATGACATTTAGTCAAACTTCTGAGTTGAGAAATTTCCCAGATTATCTGCATCCCTGGAAAAAGTCAAAGTTTGGCCCAGTGGGTCACCACCTTTTGTGGCCACGTGGCTGTAGGTGAGCTCTGTAAAACCCAAGGGGAACATTTACTCCACATTCACCTCCCCACCATCCTGTCTCTTTCATTCACACTGGCTTCCTTGCATTCCTCAGGGTGGACTCACAGCTCCAAACTTCCCAGCTTGAGGTATGTTAACCACTCAGCCTCTGTGTCTCAGCTTTGTCCTCTCGTCAATATAAAATGGACTTGTAATATTCATGTGCTTACTTGACATGATACTAAACGAATTAAAACATATAAATCCTAACGATTATGCCTGATGAATAACAAATGTCAATGCATTTAGCCATTGCCGTTATCATTACCATCATGGTTGTCATTTGCCTGAGGACTGAAAAACATTCTTTTGATAGAGTGCAATCAATGAAATAGAGTTACTCTCAAGAGCACAGTCCATAATAAGAATGGTTCAGAAACAATTTTAATCCACAAGCATGACAATAATTTCTATTTTAATTCCACTGTGAGGTCAGTAATGGACTAGATGAAAGCCGGAAGGGACAAAACACCAGAGATAAGTGCTGATCCCTTCCCTGACACAGATACGGCAAACATCAGAGGTGTCAACTAACGTGTATATTCAGGAGATAGATGTGCACAGTTCTAAAATAGAAATACTAACCTAGCAATGACCTGTAAGCGCCTTGGAAACAAAAGAAACTTGGTTTTGAAGAGCTCACGGGCCTAGACCTGGATTCATTTCTGCTCAAGGCCTGACAGAAATCTGTTATGTGAGCAGGAGCTCAGTTTCCCTCATTAGAGGCTGTTCACCCTGCTGGACTCCCCACCTCTCCAGTGCTATGCACAAGACCCCCCCCCAAATGGAGAAGAACAAAGAAGCATCTCACTAGAATAAACACAGTGTCTTACCTGCTCGACTGAACATTTCTTCCTTTTTCCTTAATTCACTCAGTTGGTTGTTGATAGCACACTATGGAATCAGTGCTAAAAGCCTCAGCCAGCTCTCATAATGACTAGTCCCCTCAGGAACATTTTCAAGAGGATAAGTCCTTAACACAGTGGTGGGAGCGTGTCAGAGGCAATTAGCAGTCAGGGGACAAAGTGATTACGTTTCCTATTGGTGCTTGGGGGATGTAAGCATAACTAACTAGTGTCCACCCCAAACTACTGAGGGCAGACAAATTTTAAAGGAGCAAATGATTTATTATTCTTGCTCAAATGAAACATAGCAAATGCCTGACCCCATCTCCAACCGCCACTAGTGAAATCCATTCACTAGAGGAATGAATAACAGTGGTATCAAGAGATTCAACAGGTTCCTACAACTTGCTGGTTTGTTCTTTGTTCACTTGTCTGGGATAAGCCCATATGACACCAAAGTTTCTCCAGGAGCTCCAAGTTCACCTTTGCATGAGGTATGACCCTGGGCTTAATGTCAGGAATAAAACTTAGTGAACCAGGCAGTAAGGTTCACGTTCTTGTGAGTTTTTCATTCCTGAAAGAGGAGACAAAGAGTAAACTAGTGAGTCAACAATGAACACAGCCATTTCTGGAGATGAGAGGAGGCAGATCTATAATGCAATAGGGTGCTATGACAGGATACAGTGAGTTAGGGCTCCCTAGATGGCATGGTTTGGAGCCGTCCCTCCTCTTCCCTGAGCTGGCTAGTGCCTGGGTTGACAAGAGAAGTTAAGATGTCAAGTATCCCAGCAGAGAACATGGCAGAAGTGAAGGGTTGGGGGTTGGATAATGGAGACATGCTTCAGGAAGAAAATGGATACAATATGGCTGAGCAGAAGGAGACAGAATACAAGATAGGGGGCTGGAGAGATGGCTCAGTGGTTACAGGTGCTTCCTTGCAAAGCCTGATGCCTGGATTCGTTTCCCCATAACCCATGTAAAGCAAGATACACAAAGTGGTCTATGGGTCTGGACTTTGGAGTGACAGAAGGCCCTGGCATGCCTATATATTCTCTCTCTTTGTCTCCCTCCCAAATAAATACATATTTTTTCAAAGAATACATGATATAGTGGATAAATTGGGATCCACTTTTTATCACAGAGAAATGTTAGGGCTTTATTCAAGGGGAGGCAGGATGCTATTAAGGGGTTTTAGATGGTGAAGTGGCAGGATCAAATGCATATTTTTAAAAAGCAACCTGGGGCTGGAGAGGTGGCAGAGTGGTTAAGGTGCTGGCCTGCAAAGCCTAATGACCCCTTCAATTCCCCAGTACCCATGTAAAGCCAGATGCACAAAGTGGCGCATGCATCTAGAGTTCATTTATAGTGTCTAGAGGCCCCGTCATGCCCATTCTCTCCCCCCTCTCCTTCTCTCTCCTTGCAAATGAATAAATAAAAATATATTTGTAAAAGCAACCTGGCTGTAGCATGAAGAATGGTTTCAGGGAATGAGAGTAGATACAAGAATAGCAGTTAAAATGGTGTTGGAAAAACATAGGACTTAACTAATCCCTAAAATCAATGCCAAAACTGCATCTTCGTTACTCTGGTTTGTAAGCTGCAATGGCCGAGGCCAGAGAATGGAGTCTGGGTATAAAATGACCACCTAAGGCCCATATGCTGGCAGGATAGCTTTTCCCCCAAAGCGTCAATTCTCTAAAGAGACCACATGGATGCTGTAGTTTTATGTCCTCACAGCCTGCAGTCTTTTCATAGCTTTGTGGCAAAGAACACATAATGGTACTGGTGTACCCGTTGTAAGGGTTGGAAACCAAAAGTCCCCTACTTCTGATGTTTTAACCACAAATATTCCTAATTGCTTATATTGGACACAAAAGGTAGGAGGTATTGATTTTTTTCCCTCCATTATTTTCATTAAGCAATTTGATTTTTTCAACATTTCCCCTTAACTGTGACTTTGAACAAGAAGTATTTTATAGTACATGCTGTCCCCTCCCCCAGTAGCAGAGAAGCCGCATTACCAAGAAAGGACATCTGGCAACCATTATTGCACTTGGTTCACAGCTGTTCACAGAAGAGTTAAAAGGGCTGTGATGGAAGACATTGAAATCAAATTTTAACTCTCATTTTAATTATTGGTTGCTTTGGTTTAATACTTGGTTACTTTCTATAAACATCTTGCATTAGGTAGGCAGCAGGACTCTCCTTGATTAAAGACCCTGAAATTTTTAAATGTAGATTTCCATCCAAAATGGTTACTTCTACAATAAATAAAATGTGGTGTCCTTTGGATACCTGTCTAAGCTTCGGACTTTTTCCATGTGGATATTTGGTTATTTTGGAGGGACACTTCCAGGCTCCATCACCATGGCAAAGTAACCTTACTCTGAGCCCAGGTGTCCCTGCAGAGGACAAGGATCACTGAAGTTTGCTAAAATATCTACAATGTCAATAGGACATCCTAGAGAAATTCCTTAATGTTTACATTGCCCAGGAAAAGAAATAAGGAGGAGGAGAAGGAAGAGGGGGAGGAGGAGAAATGACAATGAGTTTTGTGCTATTTTGAAAGTACAACTAGCTTATACACAGAGCATAGAAAGACAATGAACAGAGCAGAAGCAAATGAGCAACCCCATTTCTCTCTGCTCAGGGCCATCACAACACTCCTGATTGCCAAGGAGCTGCAGGTGACCTTGGGACAGTCTTAGCCAAGGGGACATAAGAGAAGAATCAGTTATAATGTCCACAGACTAAGTCCATCATCTGCCACAGATGCTACAAAGATCCAGAGCCCCTTTTTCCTCAGAATCTAATCTGACCTCTGCATGAACTATTCTTCCATCAAGGCTGGAGAGCTTGCTCAGTGGTTAAGACACTTGCCTGCAAAGCCTAACAACCCAGGTTCGATTCCCCAGTATGCACATAAAGCCAGATCTACAAAGTGGCTCATTCATCTATAGTTTGTTTGCAGTGGCTGGAGGCCTAGTGTGCCCATTCTCTTGTTCATTCATTCTCTCTCTCTCTATCTCTATCTCTATCTCTTTCTCTCTCTCCCCTTGCAAATAAATAAATGAAATATTGAAAAACAAAAACCTTTTAAAAATAAAAAAATCTTATAACTTGTAAGCTGAAGTGTACTCCACTTTTTGTTACTAAACACTGATATTTACTGTGCTAAATTTTGATTAAACATAGCCATGGACACGGTTGACTCAGCAAGCTAGAGCTCATGTCAGGAAGTATGTAGGGAGGATTTACTACTGGGGGGACATCATCACAAGAGGAAAGATGAAAAGCCACACAACACACCATGAGGGAAATGTCTTAGTACCAAAGCAGGAAGACACATCCATTCCTTAGGCTAGAGAGACCTAAAAAAGGAGGCGGAATGGAGGCTGACCAGTGGAATCTGGGACCACTAGACCCCCCCCCAACAATACATAACAGGATAGGAAAGACCTAGAATAGATTGAAGAACAAATAGCTAATGTCCCGCTGAACTTTACTAGTTCTTTACTAGTAAGGAATGCATAATACACCAGTGACTTCTCTTAGCCCTCTCATGTCTGTGACCCCAGTACATTCTCCACTGAACTCACAGTGATCATAGAATGATCATCACACAGGATGCCATATGTGTTTCCCAGAAAGAAATGCATGCATTGTTTTCTATATTTTTAGTAGAAAAGCACAAGGAAGCTCCACCCCAAGCAGTTACAGGATTAAAGTGTGGGATGAAGCATGATTGTCGTCATAGTGGCCCCTGTGGCTATACTGAGGTGGTCAAGAAAGAATCCCCCTGTGCCTGACTCCCTGCTCAGCTGAACTTTTCTACCTGCATGCAGAAGGAAGAGGGCCATACCAGTTACCTCCTGACAAAAATCAGATGAAGGGAGGAAGGGCTTATTTCAGCTCACAGTTCCAGGAGACGGTCCATCACAGCAGGGAAGGCACGGTGGCAGCACGGGTCACATTCAGTCCAAAAGAGAGGAAGCAAAACAGAGGGATGAATGCTAGTGCTCAGCCAAGGATCATCTCCTTTTATTTAGTCCAAGACCCCTCCCACAGTGAAAGCGGGTCTCCCCAACTCAATCCCTCACAGACATGACCAGAGGTTTATTTCCATGGTGATTCTGAATCCTGTCAAGTCGACAACTGAACATTAACCATGACAGGAGTAAGAGCAGAGGAATGGGGAATGTCAGCATCATTGTGCACAGAAAACTCGGAATCATGAAGACAGAGTTGAAATGGCCTGCAGAAAGCAAGACTGTGCTTAAGCCAGGAGAAACAGAGGCTGAGCATTCCCCATCCAAGACACTTGAGTGCGGAAGTACTTACCATTTAAGATTTTGAAATATTTACTTATGCACAATAAGATAAATTGGTGATGGAACGCAAGTTTAGACACAGAATTCATTCATGTTTCATATGCACATGCCCTCAATACTGTCAGCGTCCCTGGGTTTTCACTGCAACCATCACACATGGTTAGGTATGTCCTATCAGCATTCAAAATGTTTAATATTTTAGCATATTTCAGAATTTAGATTTTCACATTTGGGACGTTTAACCTGTAGACATTAGTTTTCATTATATGTATATTCTATCCTATCATTTATGTAAACATCGCTACAAGAACATTCAACCTTGCAGTTCCAGAATGTTCAGTGCTTCATCTACAGAAGCACATACTAGAGATGCCCTCAGCTCTGATCACTCCTGAGCACAGAGTTCCTCTCATCTTCTTCTCCCCCGGGGTGCTGCTCTTGCCTTCCTTCCTCCACCTGATCTCACTCAAGTCCTCTGACTTAAAGCAGTCCTTCCTTCCTCCCTCCCTTCCTTCCTTCTTCCCTTCCTTCCTTCCTTCCTTCCTTCCTTCCTTCCCTCCTCCCCAAAGCCATCTTCAACCAGAATCAGGTCCCTAGACTTGTCTTTTTCTTCTCTTTTCTTCTTCAACTTCTCCTCCTTCTCCTTATTGTGGTGTGTGTGTGTGTCTGTGTGTGTGTGTGTGTGCGCGCACGTGCATGTATATAACAAGGTGCATACAACTTAGGGTGCTGGTCCTCGCCTTCCTCCTCGTTTGAGACAAAGTCCTCTTGTTTGGCACTGTGAATGCCAAACTAGCTGGCCCATGAGCTTCTGGAAACTCTCTTGTCCCTGACTTCCACTGTGGTGGCCAGGCATGTTGGGATTAAGACCACGTGCAGTACTTGCTTCTGGATTTAAAAGAATTCTGAGTATCTTAATTCTTTTCATCAGGCTTACACAGCAAGGGCTTTTAACTATTGAGTCATCTTCCCAGAACCTCTTGGACTTCATTAAAAAAAAAAACTCTTGTAGAAAATCTTAAATCTAGAAATGATTTGAATATGTGGTTGGACAGCAAATGCACAGAGAGGAAGTCTCTTCCTCCAGACACCTCTGTCGATAATGTATGAACTTCACATGATGAATAAAACTCCACACTACCGTGTCATGTAGAATTCTTTCCCACAAGAACAGACTCGGCCTTTACAGACACTTTAAGAGAACGTGTGCTTGAAAATAAACAGCATTTAATCTGACATTTGGTGGTGGTGGTATCATTCTTGTACTATGTTCAATACTATCATATCCTGTTATGATTTTCATTGTTAAGTGCTCCCAAGATGACAGGACTCCATAGTTGTGTCTTAAGCAGAGGATTTGGTTAAACTTTTAGACAGCTTGCACCCCATTTTCTAGCCTGCCACTTGACTGTTTATCCTCGTCTTCTGCCTTGGTGCTGCTTCCAGTTCTCTCCAGACCTGATGAGCATTCTCAAGGACTTTGAGGCTGCCAGAGACAAAGCCTGTGGTTCCAGACAGGCCACTCTTGCCTGGTTGTCACTGTGTCACTGTGGAGGTAGTTCTTCATTCCACTCATGTTGTAAACGAGGAAATCCTTGTCTCTCTGCTTAGAGACCAAGCAAATTATTGAGCGCTTCCTACATCCCCAGCTGCAGGAAAAGGTTCACAGCTGGATTCCACAGCCTCAAACAGTTGACATCACAACTATTCAGAAAATGGTTCTACCATATGAAATTAAGAAAAGTTAGGAAAAAGAAATAGCTTAGTTTTGTGAATCTTGCTATCTGCAAGTTCTGGCTCCTACTATTTTGCTGATATCTCACCTTGTTTACTTAGATAATCTAGAGTTTCCCAAAGGGTGTGGATGCTTTTCTTGAGCCAGATGTGCTAGTGCCCAGACGTTTGGTCAAACATCCTGGGTGTGTCTATGGACACTTTAGCATTGGTGATTCAGTCCTAAAATACCAGTTACTTGGTAGACTGAGACATATACCTGCCTAAGCCGCATTTTTGCCTAACCTTTAGACTATGTTGTTTCCTGAACACCTTACCTAGTCACAAGTCAGCATCAAGAACTAAACTAATGTCACCAAATAAAGAGGGAAGACAGCAGGTGTGAGAGAGGTTGTAGGTGAAGCCACCATTATACCTTTAGTAGTGCAATGACAAAGATTTCCCTGAGGCTTTTTAAGGTCCTGTGATTCAGGGCCCAATCTCCATACCCTCCCAGAGATGTTGTTTTTGGAAAATCTTGCCAACACTTGATGCTAAGACACAGGTGTCATTGACAAAAGTTGTCCTGAAATTTTGAACCTGAAGTTGAGTATGTTGTTGAAAGTCTGTCAGTAAGGGCTTGAATAGCTGCCTATTACCATCTCTGGGTTTAGATTTATTCCACACTTAGAAGGTGCATTTTGTCTTGAGTGGGTTTTTGTCTGCATTCAGAAGAGACCTCATTCCAAGTTCTCAGGCTGCACCTGCACCAACTCCAGTTACTGTAAGTCTTAGAGTTTGTTCGATCTATTTTCTATAAGGATCCATCAGCAGCACATCTAACATGTGCCAAACACATAATATGCATGTAGCTCCTCCATCTGCAGCAGATGCCTACTGTACCTCAGTTTACCTCACATTTGGCTCATGTCACTGACAGGAAAGTCACCCCCAACTTTAGTGTGGAATGCTGTCAGGCACAGCAACCTCGTGGTTTGTTGATGAGCTCATAGGTTGCCCAAATCAGCACTTTCTCCACACCTCTTGTATAAACCAAGCTTTCACTTGGTATTGGCTATGAAGAATAATTAAGATTTGGGGAAAGCAAGGTGGTATTGCCAACTCTGCTACTCTCGACCACAGGGATTCCCCACACTATTAGCACAGTTCTGAGGAATAAGAGGTTTCCATCTAACAACACCCAAACACTCAAGAATGCAACCGTTGCCTGGCCAGTGACCCCCCCCCCACCTTTTAATCACAAGCCATTAGAACAAATACTGCAGCAATTTAGAATATTCATGGCCATGAACTTACATGCACATATGTGCACAAACGTACAAGCTGAAAGTACACATATGTTAATTATTCTATTTCATTTATTAAAACATGCTGTTGTGGGGTTTAGGAGATGGCTCAGTGGTTAAAGGTACTCATTTGTAAAAAGACCCTGATGGCCTGGTTTCAAACACCCAGTCCACACATAAAGCCAGATGGACAAAGTAACACATGTGTCTGGAGTTTGTTTGCAGCGTCTGGAGTTTTTTGGTTTTTATTTTTCCAGTGACAGGAGGTTCTGGCACACCCATATTCATTCATTCATTCTCTCTCTGTGTCATATAGATAAACTATTATGTGATATTATATAATATCGCAAAAGTTTTTGCAAAGAAGATAGCTACCCTAAGGTCACAGAGCTAGCACGAGACTGAACCTCCTCCCACGATGCCATACGGCGGCTTCTCTTGCCTCCTCCTTAACCTCTTTCAAAGCTGCACTTTGGATCTCACTCCCTGGTGGTTGTACAGGGAAGGAACCTTCTCTCAGGACTCAGTTCCTGGAACTTCTCGAGTCTCATCTGGCCAGCTGCTTGTTCCATAGACCTTTTTAGCAGAAGCCCACTTACTCCCTCTCTCCTCAACACAAACACAAAGATATTACCTATCTGTAAAAAGAGTAAGCTGGCTTTTAATTCAGGCGGAGTAACCCCAAGGGATCCACCAAAGCTGAAACATAAGGTTGGAATCAGGCTCTGTATATCAAGCAAGGAGTTAATACAACGAGCTATGAAATTTTACTTCAGGATTTATTTCTGGGCTTCAAATGGGCTTGGAGAAGAATGCCCTGGTATTCTGTATAAAGACTCTCGAGTTCATAGGAGCTCCTGGTAAATTTTCAGCCCTTTAACACACAAGGCTAGGATATGAGAACTTGGATGATATTTGGTGCCAAGGCCCCATCAAGTTGCCCAGGAATGCTGAGATGGAGCTCAGGAACCAGGGAAGCTCGTCCCTCCTTGCCAAACTACTTCTGGGAGGATTTAAAAACCCTGGTTTTCAGTACAGAGACTAAACCTGTGTGATTGAGTTTTCAATTATAAAGGGCACCTTTCAAATTTACTCAAGAAACATAGATTCTCACTGAAATGATTTTTTTTCTCCAGTCTCAGAGTCCTCTCTGGAGAAGATATCATCACAGCCTTGCTCCTCTCCTACCCCACCCTCTAGATCAGCATTCACCAGACGCCCCAATAATATCAGTGCACTCCTGGGGAGGTGGGGAGTCAGCCCTCCAGTGAAGGATTAAAACAGAATGTCATGTGGCTCTGAGGGGTTAAAGCTATTTGTTTCCAGGGAAGATGATTCTAACTCCAGTGAAAAATATGTGTCGAAAAGCAAATATGTACTCCGGCCAAGTGCAAAGCCTGGCAGCCTGCATCTGTGCACGGGTCCTTCAGGAGAATGGTATCTGTCACACTGGAGGTGTTTCCCAAGTGACTGCAGAATGAGAGAGCTTGCAGTCGGACAGGGCTTGCAACAGCTTCTAGTTGGGAAGAACAGCTAGTGATTCATGGAGGCAAGACACGAGGGGAGAGAAGGCCTGGGATGATATCACTGAGAAGTGTGTATAGTCTTTGGGGCATCATTTCAAAAGAACGAAGCTATTGTATATGCTTCTGCCAGCTTCCAGTCACCACAATCCCCCCCTTTTTTTGCAGACAGAAGAGAGAGATGGAACAGACCCATCAGATATATTTCCAAAGTACTTGGCTGCCCGACAATGTGGTAGGAAGGTTCTTAAATGAGGCAAAAGAGCATTGGATCTCTTCTCTACTTCACTCCTGGCTTTCTTTGTCTGTACCTCAAGCACAGTACCTGAATAACCTGCTTCAAAAGAGGTGTGGTGGCGCATGTCTTTAATCCCAATCCTTGGGAGGCTGAGGTCGGAGGATCGCTGTGGGTTTGAGGCCAACCTGAGACTACAGAGTGAATTTCAGGTCAGCCTGGGCTATCGTGAGATCCTACCTCAAAAAAATTGAGAGAGAGAAAGAGAGAGAGAGAAAGAGAGAGAGAGAGAGAGAGAGAGAGAGAAAGAGAGAGAGAGAAGCTAAGCAACGAGGAGGGGCTCACTTAAGTCTTG
This sequence comes from Zapus hudsonius, assembly GCA_004024765.1. Classification (NCBI taxonomy): domain Eukaryota; kingdom Metazoa; phylum Chordata; class Mammalia; order Rodentia; family Dipodidae; genus Zapus; species Zapus hudsonius. The sequence goes on from PVHP010015261.1 coordinate 22,465, forward strand.
CCTAAGAGGCAAAGACAGTTGAGAGCTGGAAGTGAGGTGGGGGGAAGGGTGGAGAGAAAGAGATATTATTTCATCCTAAGAACAAAGTTCATAGAAATGGGATAAAGATGAGAGAATTGAGTGATAGGTTGGAAATTTGCTTATAATGAGAAGCCTGTGCCCCTGGAGGCAGCCCCTCCCAGAAGACCACTTTGGACCATACTTGAAATGCTGTTTCTTGGAGCACTGGCTCTTCCTCAGCTCATTTCAATGACTATGAGCATCACTAGCTGAGTGTTACAAGACATGAAGGGCATCTTTTATTTTCCTAAGAGGAAATTGAACCTGTGCTTTGCGAGGCTTCGGCATATGCCTGTGTATGAAAATAGGAGCCAAATGCTTTTGAAGAGAAACAGAAGTATGCTGCCCTGTGACAGAGAAGTGTCCAAGAACAAAGACTTGTATTTCTGCATGCAATTTCTACCCTCCAGGTCCTTTGCTGTGATACATTTTATGACCAACTTTAAAGACATTGACCTGCTGATCTCCTTCTGGTTTTTATTGGCTGCATCCTTCTTAACAGAAGAAAAAGTCCCTAAGGAAAAGCAGGATTTTCATTGAAAAAAAAAAGGAAAAAAAAACACACTACAGACTCCCAGTATCTCTCCTGCCATATATAGCATTCACTGCTTTAAATGTACTGAAAAAGGAGGAGGAGGAGGAGGAGGAGGAAGAGGAGGAAGAGGAAGGGGAAGAAGAAGCAAAATGGCATCACACAAGGAAGCTGAGAGTGTGACAAGGGTCCCACCCACGAACTTCCCATGGGTGGAATTAGAGATCTAATCCACAAAGATGCTTCAAGCTGCCCCAGCAGGTGCCGTCCACTTGGCTGGGAGCTGAGTTAGGCCAAGAAGTCACCCTTGCAGTGAACACAATTTCTAATTAACACTGAAAATACGTGGTGGCTAAATCTGTGGTGAAGACAGGCCATCTCCTCATTCTTCTCAGCTGGAGCCAGATTCAACTATGAAAGGGGAACAGGATAATTGCTCACGGTGGGGCATGGTGTTTTCTCTTGCACAAACATATCATTAGGCTGTCTTAACCTCTCGGTTCAGCAATAAACACCACTTCAGAGACTAATTTACAGGCGAGCTTCATAGAAAGCTGTGGAATAAACTCTCGGGGCAGCGGGCCCTGCCATTCAGCTCCAAGAGAACAGCTACACTATTTCAAGTCAGCAGAAATCCTTTTGCACTTACCACAAACGAAAACGAGCTTGAAATAAGGGCTGCACATTCAAAACATTGAACACACCAGCTAATAAAAAATACATTTGTGACTGGTCGTAAAAAGAGAGAATGTAATTGGCTATACCCTAGAAATATCTTTGACTTACAGTATTTGGGAAGACAGAGGTCTCCATAATATTGACTTTGCTAACACGTCTACATTTTTCTGTCTGCCATAATTATGCGTCAGTCAGCAACACCTCAACCTTATAGCTGCCAAAAGGCCTTGGCTATGGTGGTGGGAGGTAAACTGGCTGATGGACACAGATGCTGTTGGTGGGGTACAGTGGGGAGGGGGTGCTTTTTTATTTATAAAGAAACAGCTCCCTCACGCCTACATCAGTCTTCCATTTGGACCCCCAAAGTGGGGACTAGGGGGCTCCTGAAGGAACATAGGAGTTGTTCTTCAGCCGTGGCATTGTCCAAAAGTCTCCTTTAAGCACGAAACACAACACAGACCCTGCAGGGAGGTCACAGAAATACATGAACCTCTCTGTGGGAATTGTGTTTTCTTTTGACCAAAGCAGATATAAAGACAGAGAGGCTGTGGTTTGATGATGGCTGGACGTCAGGTACAATCACAGAAGAGATGTGCACTGTGGGTACATTGAGCAGGATTCATGTAGTGTGAGAACTGGAGAAAGGATAATAGACAGAGATACAGAAGAGAAGCCCAGAGATCCATCAATGGGATCAGAAACCAGACAACTGAGGAGATGGGCTTATCCACATCCCAGTTGGAATAATTTGTAGATTCTTTTCTTCTGCATCTCCTCTCACAGTACAAAGTGGGTAATCGGGTCCAATTTTCTCCCAAGTCCTCTTTTGACATCGGTCCTCTGTGGGTAAAGACTGTGTGTCTAACATTGTGAGTCCTTGGGATACAGAGGTAACCAATCCTTGTGAAATGAGTGAATGGCAGAAAGAATGAAGGAATGAACATCTTCCCTACTGGAATACTAAATAATAATAATAATAATAATCTTGTGTTTTCAAGATGAATGTAATAAAAAAATCTCCCTTTCATATAGTCTTATAAATGAAAATGATTGCTAAATTAATTCAAATGAAAAGTATTTAGATAAAATAATGATCATGTCCTTAAGCAAATGTTACCTAAAAAAAATCTTTATTTTAAATGTCTTATTATGTGAAACACATTAAAAAGCTCTGTTTATTTTGAGAATAGCTGCTTGTCTTTCAATACAATTTTGTAAAATAAACAAGGAGACCTTAAATTACAGATAGCAGCCTTTTATTTTAATAGCATTAAACTGAAAGTACTGTTCAGGGTAAAAACATCAATCAATTTTATCGAAAGTTTGTTTTAAATTTTAAAAATCAGCACCAAGAGTTGGGTGTGGTGGTGCACACCTTTAATCCCAGCACTCAGGAAGCAAAGGTAGGAGGATCACTGTGAGTCCAAGGCCAACCTGAGAATATAGAGGGAATTCCAGGTCAGCCTGGGCTAGAATTAGAACCTACCTCAAAAAAAAAAATTAACTTTTAAAATAGCAGTAACTTGGCACTTGAATGCCCCCCCCCAAAAAAGCAAATGCTACCAACTTTCAAATTACCTGAAATTGACCCTAATTTGCATTATTAAAAGAAAATTTTAAATCTGAGTCTCTTTCAAGTTTTCGTACTAAGTCTAAAAATTCCTCCAGGTCATCATCAAAAAACAAAAAAGAATGTAATATCAGAGGATAAATGGACAAAGTCAGTCAGACTTTCCAAGGCTACCAACTTTGGTAGCGTAACGAAGTATAAGATAGTATAAGAATAAGGAAGACATAGGCAGGTGATGGAGGATGTCTGGCTTGTGTGGACTCTCAGCGGCTTTAAAACTCACAGTCGGGAATCACACACCCTCTCCTCTGGTGAAACACGGCGATGGCTTTCAGGTTGAACATAATAAGCACGCCTCACACTGGAGCTGTGAAGAAACACTTGTAATCCTATCTCCTGGTTTTCACCAATACCTTTCATTGGGGCTCTGGCTGGAGTCAAGGTGAAAGTCAAGATCATGAACAGTCAGTTCCAAACACAAGGATATTTTCGGTTGTGTAAGAAAAGGGAAGAATTAATCCAACCAAGGAACAACTGAGTTTCATTACGAGTCTTTTAATGTCTTTTCATAATCAGTTAATAAATACCTTAACAATAAAATGGAATTTAAGCTTTTAATAGGCTGTGCTGGCTTCAACCTAAACAAAGGAATTAGCAGTTGGAGGCATTGTGTAGTAACTGGCTCCCTGGTTGGTGCCAGGAGAAACAAAGCATTTCAAGTACTTTTATTTTTTTTTTTATTTTCTGTACCTCGCCATAATAAACGCTTGTAATATTCTCCAGTTTCTGGAGTGTAAGACGCAGATCTTATTTATCCCAGTGTGCGACACACCTGCCATGCGGATCAGGAAACAACTGTTTTACTTCGTTTCTGTCATCACCTTCCAACAGATTTCTTTCACATTCCAATTTGGATGGGAGAATTTGACTTTCTCTCCATAAGTTCTCCATTAACAGTTTCACAGCAGAAGGCCCCATTGGTCCACTTCCTCCTGAAGCAATTAATTACACAGAGCCGGGTGTTTTGACTGAAAAGGCAGCAGGCGGCATATCACTGGTCCATCCGAGCATCGGCCAGGACATCTTTATCCTTAGCACCACAAGATACTGAACCCACCAGATCTTCACCCTGGCAGTGACCAGCCCAGGGTGAAGCCAGCACCACACAAGGACCCACTTCACCTCCCATCGACCACTTTTATTAATATGCTTGCCTCACAGGTCACCTTCTTTTCTAGGCTGTGGCCCCTCTCCCTTTCGGCACATGAAAGGCACTTTGGTTTTCTGGGTTAGAGACAAGTACATCAGACTTGGAGTCGGCTCTGTGAGCTCTGCTAAGAACTATGCACCAATAAACCTTGAAAAGCTTGAATTACACTATAACCCACAAAAATTTTCAAATTAAAAAGGCATATTTAGAGGCCTCCCGTGGATAGTGATTTTATTTAGTTTAATTCCCTCTTGTGGCCAATTAGGGAGACACCCTTGCAAACAGGCACACACTCCTGGGGGAAGGGAAGAATTGGGTTAACTTCAGATCTGAAAAAAAACAATTGCAGTACATCACTCCTCCATAGACAGAAATGATTTTCCCGGCTGTTGTTCTGTGAAGAACGGGGCCACTAGAAATCAAAGAAACTGTACATTTTTATTTAGATTAGTTCTTTTTCATTTTTCAGATTAGTCTTTCTTTTTACTAACTTTTTCCAATTCATTCACAGTGAGTTATGAAGTCAAAGGATAAAAGTGAAAGTTCTTTTTTCTTTCTTCCTTTCCCTTTCTCTTTCTTTTTGGTGAGAGTGACTTTTTATGTCTAGGAAAGTTTCCAATGTGTTTGCTTCTTAATGAAGTGATTTGCACACCTCACACACTCTTGCTCACGTGGAGCTCAGCTTGTCACACGCGACTCTCCCTTGCTAACAGCCTGGCTCTCACCCTCCTCAGCTCAGGCTCTCTTGCCATCAGATTTGCGTTCTTCCCAACTGGTGGCAGGATCCACGTGCCCCGTATGCAAAAAGAGTTACTAAAATGCATGTTGGACATACAAGCCAGGGTCTGGGACAATAGTGTGGCTAATGGTCATTGTTCAAATGCAAAAAAGAAAAACCAAAAGGACAGGACTGTATTGTCATTCAAGGCTGGTGGAAAAGTCAGCCCCAAGCATGGAAACTGAAGTCCCTGCTTCCTGTCCCATGCATCCAGCAGAACCCTGTCCCCTGCATAATCTGTGCCCCAAGCTTTGGAAAGTCTAAGTAAGGACAAAGGGAAGTCCACATCCAGACCCAGAAGCCTCCCTGCATATTGGAAGGTCACAAGGTGGAGGTGTACAGTCAGGCTGAAGGTGGAAGGGACTGTGTGAGATTGGGCCTGAATCTCCAGAGTTCCGTCCTGGAGATCACCTGTGACAGACAGAACGGTGTCACTGTGCGAGCTGCGAAGGCCACCCGGTTTGAATGCCTGTCGGCAATAGTCTTTAAGAGTAAGTACTTTAAAACATATCCGTGGTTCGGACTATCAGATGTCAACCAAACTGGGGAAAAGAAAACATCATCAGTCTAGCAATGGCTTGTTCCATAAGCCCTCGAACACAACGATGGAACTGGTTGGTTACTTTGGCCGCAGTTAAGAAGCACAAGGCACACAGGGAAAGGCAATCAGAATTTTATCATTTGGAAATGAAGATAAAAGAGAAAACACTTCGTAATGATGTCATGGGATAGTGATAGTACCCCACAGACCCATTAATATGTGAACATAAATTAGTTTATCAGAGCAGCTGTGACCCAGTGAAAGAGAAGACTTTATGTTCTAGATAAAGAGTGAGGAGACCAGGTCATCGAAACAGGAAGAGGGCCTTACAGAGGCCAACTGCGTACCATGGCGAGGGCAAAGAAGCCATCAGGACCATGGGAAAAAAAAATATATATATATATATGAAACAACCCGGCATGATCCCCCTCCCCAATTGTTAGCTCCCTGGCCTTGTTAACTTCTCTGCAGGCTCAGTTGCCTCGTTTGTGAGAAAGGAAATGATAATTTTGCTTGCACAGTCTGAGTAACACAAAGTGGGCTCAGAATCTGCCTTGCACCCAGCGCATAGGTTACAACACATGCCCCCCCATCCACGTAGGACACATTAAAGGAAAGACCTTACAACCTACCCTTCTAGTTCCCACCTTCATTGGTCACACTGTTTCCCAAACACTTGATGTTCGCTGTTCAAGTGTGAGCACCCCAGGAGTCACACCAGCAACCAAGAGCTAGTTACAAGTGCTGAGGGCATGTCACCACCTGGCTATACCACTCCTGGGCATATCTATAGCCCCTGATCATGGCTACACTATTTAAAAGAACTAAGAATTGGAATCAGCCTGGTTGCCCAACAACAGATGAATTGGGAATTTAAAATGTGGTACATATGCAAAATGGAGTTCTATTGAGCAGCACAGAAAAATGAAATTTTCAGGAAAATAGATGGACCTGGAAAGAATTGTATTAAGTGAATTGACTCAAACTCAAAAAGGCCAAAAACCACATGTTCTCTCTGATATATAGATCCTAGTATGTAATATCTATTAGTATGTATTTACAAGGGGACAGTGGTGGTGAAACCTATAAAGGTAGAATGGTAACAAAAGCAAGTATAAAGAGATGGATAGAGGGAAGGAGAGATGGCTCAGCCGTTAAGGCGTTTGCCTGCAAAGCCTAACGACCTGGGTTCAATTCCCCAGCGCCCACATAAAGCCAGATGCACAAGGTGGCACATGCGTCTGGAGTTTTTTTTGCAGCTGCTGGAGACCCTGGTGTGTCCATTCATTCCCTCTTCTCTCCTCTTTGTCTCGATCTCCCTCTCTCCTTGCAAATAGCAAATAAAAATATTTTTGAAAAGAGATGAGTAGAAAGAGGAGTGAGGGTAGGGCAAAGCACACATGTGCCGTGTACACAGCAGATGGAGAGACAACACAGGGAGGAAGGGAACTGGAGGGAGAAGGAGGAAGAGGGGGTGAGAATCAACCATGCAAGTCATATTCGACAACGCCAGAATGAATGCTACCTACATCTCTGTAAGCCAGCTACCAGCACAAATAAATAGAAAGAACAAAAATAAAGTTCCGAGAGTGTAGCTGTCTTATTGCCTACTTGCGTAACGTGCATAAAGCTGGGTTCTATCCTCAATATGAAAAAAAAATAGAACAGAATCTCATCCTCACCCCACCCCTCACTACCTATTCAATGACATTGTGAAATAATTCCTGAGTCATTCCGATGCCCCTTAAAGTGGGCAGACTTTTTAAATCCTAGGCCAATGAGAAAAAGACTTCTGAGTTCAGAATCCTATTATTATAATCCTATTATTTTTTGTAGGGGGGAGGGCATTGTTTGTTTGCTTCTATGTACATAGAATTCGGTGTCATTATTGCATTTTCCAAAAAAAATTGTATTTTTTGTTTTCCTTTCCACCTCCTATCTCTTTCATCCCATTTACCCCCTTTGGCCCTACCCATACCACAGCTGTTTGGTTTAATTTATTTTTGTAATAGTGTCTCATGTAGCCGAAGCTGGGTTTGAACTTCTTGTATAGTCCAAACTGGGCTTCGACCCCTGATCTTCCTGCTTCTTCCTCCGAAATGCTGTGATTATAGGCAGGAGCCACCACACCTGCCCTTCAGTCTTTTAAACATCTCCAGATCTTTCCGTTTTAAGACCACAGTTCTGGCTCCGTTAACAGAGCCTTCAAAATTAAATGAGAAACCCAGAAAAACAAAAAAAGGTTAACTCTAACTAAATCCCTTGAAAGGAATGTTTTCAGATGTGCACTCACAGACATTTCCATGGATCCACTCTCCTTTTCCCACCTTGTCCTCACGCAGGCCTGGTTGACAGCTTGCCCGGGTGGGCAGAACATTTACAGGCATTAGCTGTCGTGTTTATTGACGCTGCCCATTTTCCAGTGATTTTAGAACTCTGTAGGGGAGGTGCTGGAACTTTAAAAAGGCTATTTTTATAATCAAATTGCTTGACTTCAAGGTTTATGTAACATGCTATACTATTAAACAGTAAATAAAAACACTGATAAACCCAGGGCCCCCTACAGGTAACTTGGCACATCTTTAATTATCTGCTTTATGAGCTATTGCCACCTCCACCTTAGTTAGATGCCTGTGTGCGCACACTCAGCTCACAGGGCAGTCGGCGTTTAAATGAGGGGCTGGAGAGGGGTCGTCCATAAAAGAACTGAAGTTTGGGTTGCAGGCTTGGTGTTTTTGTTTGCAGCAAAGCCTTGATATTATATTTTTTATTAATGCACATTGATGCACACTCCTAGACAGAGGGACCTGACAGAGGTAGCCAATGACAGTCGCCTGTGAGATTAATGCATCCAGCTGTGACTGTGGTTTATTTATTTATTTATTTATTTATTATTTATTTATTTATTTATTTATTTATTTTGTATTTTTCAGTGAAAGCTGAAATGTCTCTGTCAGGGAACACCATTCTCTGCCTCAGCCTACATTCCCTGCTCAGCAGGATCAGCCCTGGAGCAATTAAATCTTCCAAAGAGGAAAGTCCTCTATGCCTTTGTCATTCCAAGTTGCCCTTCACTTTACTCTCCTCAGCATCTGTTCCCTTTTTATTGTTTTAAAAATGCGTAAACTCGCTCTTTGTTTACAATCATTTGTGATCTGGGAGCTCCAGGAAATCTGGGTTTTTCTTGCAGACCTCAGAGGCTCCCATCTCTTGCAGGCTCCGCCCCATGGGCGCCCTCTGGCGTCCGCACCCTGGAAACTACAGCTGGGAGATGAGCCAGACATCGTTTCTTTAGGAATCACTGGTTCTTACAGAACTTCAAGAAGTACCCTGCTGAGTGTGGGAGTCGTTTTGGGTCACTTCCAGAACCATGGTAGGTACTACGTTTCTGCGTGGACACGGTGTGCCCACTTCCCCACGGGCCATGAGCTCAGGCAGTTTGCACAAGGCACACTGAGCCCTGCACATCATGGCAAACCCTGCATCCATCAGGGAGTGTTTAAACAAAGTCTGGAGCTGGCAAGCATTATTAATATATAGAATGCTATAGATGGATTGCTCTACTTTCATTTTTCTTCTTCCTGCCAGCCCCCAACAGGAGAAAGCTCCGCAGCTGTTCCGAATCCCATTGCCAGAGTCACATTATGGCTCGTTTTTGATGTTTCACCAGCAAGTTCCATGGTTCATCCAAGCCAAGGAGAACCCCCCCAGTTCCAAGTAGAGGCTGAGGCCCAACCGCCCTGTCAGGTATTGTTAGTAAAGTCAGGATCATAAAAGATAATAGACTCTCTCCCATCTTTTCAGCACACGGAGATCAAACATTTTCCATACCAGAGCACAAAGCCTCCAGGACCATTGCTCCCTGACAGATGGTCATGTCTTATCTCAGTATTGATGTGTTACCTAATTTATTGATCTACAGAGGGAAGGAAATAGAAGACCCTAGAAATCTGGCTATGAACCCTAGAAGTAGAGACTTTGATGGGATGTTATAGGAGCTGTTCGAACTGTTCCTTTATTGTCTTTTTTAAAAGTCCTCAATAATTAAACTAATAAAATAAATGCCATGGGGGGAGGGGAAGAGACAAGCTTTTGTTACTGTTGTGTTTTACTTAGCGTTAAGTGATACTATTTGTTATTCTTCATTGGCTGGCCTTTCCAATACCATGTATACAACATGCTGGGTTCATCCTAGACTTCTTGGGACAATGAGGAATGGGGTAAAATAAAACTTTATAGTCTAATCATCCATCTTCCCCACTTGAACTCTTTCTATATATCCCATTCTGCACACAGGTGGTTCACAGTAGAGCAGAACTCCAATGCCATGTCTCCAGGTTGCCTGCATCTTGGATAAAAAGAGGACCTACACCCAATGGTGCTCAAAGTCTTTCTGAGAGGCTCAGCCAGCCTCACCTGTCTTCCATCTTCTCAACCATGCTCCTCCCATGCCCACTGTCCCAGCCTAACTAGATGAAGTGCCCGTTCCTCTTTCCCACCTCTGGGCTTTGCTCATGCCTTCCCAGCCCACATCTAGACATTAGCATCCTTGGAGGATAAGCAAAAATTGATCTTTCCCTCCCCTGATTACTGGAACCCTTTGTGTGAATCGCCCCAGAGATGAGCTGTGTCTGTGGTTCCCTTTCTTTGAATACAGAACCTGATACTAGGTTGGAGAGACGGATCCGTTGTTAAGG
>PVHP010015262.1:0-37729 GCA_004024765.1 Zapus hudsonius
AAAAAAAAAAAAAAACAAAGTGGCGCATGCGTATGGCGTTGGTTTGGGGCGACAAGAGACCCTGGCGCGCCCACACCCACAGAGGTCAAGGGGAATGTCCGCGTTCTCCCGAAGGTCTTCCCGTTGCTAGGCAAACGGTTCCCAGGGCGCCGTTGTTAGGGACTTCCCATTGGCCACGCCCCCATAGCCAATCACAATTCGCTTACAGCCACGAAGGCCCCGCCCACCATCGTGCCCCGCCCACCACACCCCCGTTACCCCAGCGACGGTCCGGATTGGTTCGGCCTCCCTCCGGACCCAAGTGCCAATCCTAGAGGCGTTGCTAGGACAACGCGCTGAGCTCTTCCGGCGTGGACGGGCAACTTCCGGAAGGGGGCGGGGCGGCGGATAGCGGGCTCCGTGGAGGGGTGGAGGGGTGGGGGGGCGCCCAAGATGGCGGCGGGCGGCTCTGAGACCGGCTCGGGCCCGGGCGCCGCCATGGGGGACTGCGCGGAGATTAAGTCTCAGTTCCGCACCCGCGAGGGCTTCTACAAGCTGCTGCCCGGCGACGGTGCCGCTCGTAGGTCGGGACCCGCGTCCGCCCAGACCCCGGCGCCACCGCAGCCGCCGCAGCCCCCGCCCGGCCCGGCCTCTTCCTCGTCAGGCCCCGGCGCTGCGGGCTCTGCGTCGTCCCCGCCGCCCGCAGGTCCAGGCCCGGGACCCGCCTTGCCCGCCGTGCGCCTCAGCCTCGTGCGCCTTGGGGAGCCCGACGGGGTCGGAGCCGGGGCCGGGGAGCCGCCCGCCACGCCCGCCGGGCTGGGCGCGAGTGGAGACCGCGTTTGCTTCAACCTGGGCCGCGAGCTCTATTTCTACCCCGGCTGCTGCCGCCGCGGGAGCCAGCGGGTGAGTGGTGGGCATCGTGGGGGTGGGGTGCGAGGGACCCCAGGAATGATTGACAGAAGTCAGGGGGTGGGGCTGTGGGGGACCCCAGGAGTGATTGACAGAAGTCAGGGGGTGAGGGGTGGGCATTGTGGGGGTGGGGTGCGGGGACCCCAGGAATGATTGACAGAAGCCAGCGGGTGAGGGGTGGGCATCGTAGGGGTGGGATGCGGGGGACCCCAGGAATGATTGACAGAAGTCAGGGGATGGGGTGTGGGGAATCCCAGGAGTGATTGACAGAAGTCAGGGGGTGAGGGTGCGGGGGACCCCAGGAATGATTGACAGAAGTCAGGGGTGAGGGGTGGGGCACCCCAGGAATGATTGACAGAAGCCATGATTGACAGAAGTCAGGGGGTGAGGGGTGGGGGGACCCCAGGAATGATTGACAGACGCCACGATTGACAGAAGTCAGTCGGTGAGGGAGGGAGGGAATGGTCTGCATCCTGGGGATGGAGGGGGAGGGGTCCCCAGGAATGACTGACAGAAGCCAGCAGGTGGTAGAGGAGGGTACCCAGGAATGATTGACAGAAGTCAGTGGGTGAAGGGGGGGGTCTGCATCCTGGGGGATGAAGGGGATTTGGGGACCTTGAGGAATAATTGACAGAAGGCATCCCTAAATGGGCTCTCCCAGGGAGGGTAGGGTTCGGGAAGGTTTGTGAGGGGTCTCTGTGGTGACAGAGCTTCTGTGAGGATGAGGTCAAGGTTTCCTGGGAGGCACTCATTCTATAAGTGACTGGGGAATCCTGAGGCATTTGCAGGTCCAGAGTGGATGGACAACTGAGAAATTGTGTAGCCTGGAGGTGTTGGGGTGGGTGGAGGTCTTGAGGTATCCTGGAAGGGATGGGGGTGTGAGTGATAACAGGGGGCTCCTGGAAGTGTTATAGCTCAGGGGTTCAGAGCTTGACTGGCAGGAGGTTCATCCCCAGTACTGTACAGGTGACTGAGATTCTGGAGAAAATTGGCTGGTGTCTGAAGGGAATGTGATCTTTAAAAAATATTTTTGTTCATTTATTTGCAAGCAGGGAGAGAGGGAGAGTGAGACAGAAAGAATTGACAGTGCCAGGGCCTCCAGCCGCTGCAAACGAACGCCAGATGCATGTGCCGCATCGGCCTAAATTTACATTGCCTAAATCACTGAGCCATCTTTCCAACTGGGAATGTGGTCTTGAATGAAATAAGACTCCAAGCTGGTGGACTATCTGGGTTGATGGGGTTCCGGGAGAAGACATCCTTAGGGGTGTTGGACATGACTTCCAAGGTGATAGAGGGTATGGAGGGGTGATGCCCAGAATGATGGATACCTAAAGTATGAGGGGCCATGGGAATTGATGGGTAGCACTGAGGGCCTGAGGTTGGGGGATGTTGGGCTTTGAGAGTCCTTGGGACTTTGGTGACCCAGTGGATCAAGGGGTGGAATCCGGGAATGTTGTGCTAAATTCCAGTGGAGTGACTGAGGTAATGGGGGCTGGGAGGACTGGACAAGCATCAGAACTCAGGGACTATAGGGACTCTGCACTGGGATGCAGGGGACAAGGGTGGCCCTAATTTCAACTTTGGAAAGGCACTGTGGTCTTGAGATGGGGGGTTCTTTCCTGTCTGTGGTTGCCTGTCTCTCCCCACCCACCTACCCACTTCCCTCAAGGTTAACCCTGCTTCCTCTTTGTGGTTTCCCCAACCTCACAACCCTCTTCCTTCCTCTCAGTGGTCTAACCCATTAACTGGTCTTTTCCCACTGCTCAAGTCCATTGACCTCAATAAGCCCATCGACAAGCGGATCTACAAGGGCACCCAGCCCACCTGCCACGACTTCAACCAGTTCACTGCTGCCACGGAGACCATCTCCCTGCTGGTGGGCTTCTCCGCTGGCCAGGTGCAGTACCTGGACCTCATCAAGAAGGACACCAGCAAGCTATTCAACGAGGAGGTGATTTCGGCCCTTCCCACCCACCTACCCACATGCTGAGCTGCCTGGGAGCAGGGTAGGCCTGAGAGGGACAGGGCGAGGAAGAGGGAACAGGCGCCAGCTGCACCTAGGGATGCCCAGGCCCTTGCCGTGATAACTGATGCCTTGTTCCTTGTGCTCTCTTCCACCAGTGGGTTAAGATTTGTGGATTGAGAGGACTGGGGCAGATTAAGAGTGCTGGTTAAGCCGGGCGCCTTTAATGTCAGCACTCAGGAGGCAGAGGTAGGCATTTGAGGCCAGAGACTACGTAGTGAATCTACAATGAGACCTTGCCTCAAACAGCTGAATAGAAAAAATGAAAGAACAGCCAGGTGTGGTGGTGTACTCAGGAGGAAGAAGGAGGATTGCCTTGAGTTTAAGGCTACCCTGAGACTACATACTGAATTCCAGGTCAGCCTGGGCTACAGCAAGACCCTACCTCAAAAAAGAAACAAAAAAAAATACTGGTTGAGATTTTTAAAAAAAATTCAAATTTTTTTTTATTTGAGGCTGGAGAGATGGCTTGGGGGTTAAGGCACTTGCTTGCTTGCAGTGCCTTACAGCCCAGGCTCAATTCCCCAGTATCCATGTAAATCCAGATGCACAAAGCAGCACATGCATCTGGAGTTCATTTGCAGTGGCAAGAGGCCCTGGTGTACCCATTCTCTCTCTCTACACTCTCTCTCGCAAATAAATATAAAAATGATTTGCACATGATGGGGGCATGTCACAAGGGCCTCTTGTCACTGCAGATGAACTCCAGATTCTTGTGGCATATATGAATGTCTTGGGAATTGAACCCAGGTGTGTGTTATAAGCAAATGCTTTTAGCCACTTGGCCATCTTCCCAGTCCCATGGTTGGGACTTTTAAAAAGATGATTTCTGTGTGGTGTGTAGGAGTGTTTTTTATGCACATCTTTTGTGTGCAGATATGCATGCTCTGTGTGCATGCAGAGGCTAAAGAAGAATGTCGGGTGTCCTCCTCTCCCATGTTTCCTTAAGACGGAGTTTATCACTGAAACGGGAGCTGCCATTTTTAGTCAGACTGGCTGACCAATAAACCCTAGTGATCCTCTTTATTTCTGTCCTCCTCGGGACTGGGATTACCGGCATGCCTGGCCACTCCCATCTTGGGGCCTTTTGTGTGTGTGTATGATGATGTATGTGTTCATGTGTGTTAGTATGTATAGCACACATGGAGGTCAAAGGACAACTTTCAGGTGTTGGTCCTCACCTCACCCTTGTTTGAGTCAGGGTCTCTGTCGTAGTCAGCTCCTGTGCCGCTGGGATGAACCTTCAAACCAGGCACAGTTATGGAAGGAAAAGATTTATTGAAGTTACAGATCCAGGGAAAGTTCCATCACCAGTACCACACACACAAAACAGGCAGAGAGAGATTGATTTCCTTCCCTTCTATATAGTTTTAGGGTGGGGTCTTGCAACCCTTTCCCAGACTTGTTGACTCCCTGAGTCTCTGGAATTTTCTTCTTGCACTGCTCTCCCAGGAAGGGATGTTTGTTTTTAGCTCCCCTGAGCATCCTTACATCCTGCCCCCCACTGAGAGGACTGCAAGATTACTAAACAGGTCAAGTTGACAAAAAAATTTAAATTTGACAGTTTCAATCAGCCCTTTGTTTGCTAGGCTAGCTGGCCCACCAGGTTCTGGTGGATTCTCCTGTCTCCACCTCCATTTTGCTTTAGGTATTGGGATTACAGATGCCTGAGTGTCGGAACTGAGGGACTCACGCGTGTGTGCCAAGTGTTTTCTCCACTGTGCCATAGTCCCAGTCCTGGTCAGGACTGATGGATGCTATGCTCTTCAGATTCTGGGCTCTTTCGCCTTTGGAGTCTAGTCATTCTAACCCCTGCCCCATCATTTAAATACTGAGGAGTTTTGGGGAGGTGACTTGTTCTCTGAGCCTCGTTTTTCATCCTATGCAAAATGGAATTTGTCCCTGGCTCACACACTGTTGTAAACTCCCATGTGGAGACTCGGCTGGGCCAGATTGGCTTGAGAGGAAATGCACGTGACCTTGTCTGCAGGAAGGTGTGCATTTATGCTGTATCCTGTCATCTGAGGTTCACTCCTCAGAACAGGGAGGTGTTCTTAAATGTTCCAGAGTGAGCCAGTGGATCAAGGGAGCCAGTAGAACAGTGAATGGATACAAGTCATTTGCTCATCCATTCACAAAATAGTGCCAGGCATCATTCCAGGTACCTCAGAGTGAGCAGATACAAGGCCTGCCCTTACCATGTTTTCAGACAGTCTGGGTGACAAACACTAAAGATATACATCAGTGTCCTGTATGCAGCCCGTTGAGAAGACCACGGAGGGAACCACAGCAGGGAAGGGCAGGAGGGATAGACACTTGCCTTGGCTGCGCTCTGAGCCCACAGGGTTTGTTGGAATATGGGACTGGAGCTGTGAGGAAGGAGGAGACAAGATGTCTGCAGGGTTTGTGACCTGTGCGGCTGGCCCAGCCTGTGGGCCCTGTTCCTTTCCTCGGGGCCGGGCTGATGAGTTGGATGGATGGGGACCCCTTCTTCAGGGGAGAACAGGATGCTGGAAATTAATTTTAAAAATATTTTATTTATTTGAGAGAGAGAGAGAGAGAGAGAGAGAGAGAGAGAGAGAGAGAGAGAGAGAGAGAGAGAGAGAGAGACTCTGAGACTGGGCATGCCAGGACTTCCAGTCACTGCAAATGAGCTCCAGATACATGTGCCTCCTTGTGCATCTGGCTTTATACATGGGCACTGGGGAATCGAACTTGGGTCCTTCTGCTTTGCAGGGTAATGCCTTAGCAGCTAAGCCATCTCTCCAGCCAGTGGAAATAAATTTCTTGTCTTGAGCCTGAAAATGGCGAGGTGGTCGGACAGTTCTCTAGGGAACAGGGCTGTCCCTGTGCTAAAGATGGATGTGGAGGCTCCGTGGAGCTCCTCATACACATCCCTTCCCCTGACTGCCTGGAACATCTGTCTACCTGCTGCTCTTTCTCCCTCAGTTTTCAGGCAGGGCGCAGGCTGGGCGTGCTCTGCCCAGGGTAATGGCCTTTTCCCAACCTACTCTGTCCCCTGCAGCGGCTGATCGACAAGACCAAGGTGACGTACGTGAAGTGGCTGCCTGAGTCAGAGAGCCTCTTCCTGGCATCTCATGCCAGTGGCCACTTGTACCTGTACAACGTCAGCCACCCATGCGCCTCGGCCCCGCCCCAGTACAGCCTCCTGAAGCAGGGTGAGGGCTTCGCCGTCTACGCTGCCAAGAGCAAGGCACCCCGCAATCCACTGGCCAAGTGGGCCGTGGGCGAGGGACCCCTCAACGAGTTTGCATTCTCACCTGATGGCCGGCACCTGGCCTGTGTCAGCCAGGACGGCTGCCTGCGTGTCTTCCACTTCGACTCCATGCTCCTGCGCGGGCTCATGAAGAGCTACTTTGGGGGCTTGCTGTGCGTGTGCTGGAGCCCTGATGGCCGCTATGTGGTGACTGGAGGGGAAGATGACCTAGTCACTGTGTGGTCCTTCACTGAGGGCCGGGTGGTGGCTCGAGGCCATGGCCACAAGTCTTGGGTCAATGCCGTGGCCTTTGATCCCTACACCACACGGGCAGAGGAGGCCACACAAGCCAATGGTGACGGGGATGACCATGGTGAGGAGGAGGAGGCAGAGGCTGTGGGCTCAGGCCCAGATGGGGGAGCCCCGCTTTCCCCACTGCCCAAGGCTGGCTCCATCACCTACCGCTTTGGGTCAGCTGGCCAGGACACACAGTTCTGCCTGTGGGACCTCACGGAAGATGTGCTTTCCCCGCACCCACCCCTGGCCCGCACCCGCACCCTCCCAGGCACACCTGGTGCCACCCCACCAGCCACTGGCGGCTCTTGGGCTGGGGAGCCAGGCCCAGGCCCCCTCCCCCGTTCCCTGTCCCGCTCCAACAGCCTTCCACATCCAGCAGGCGGTGGCAAGGCTGCTGGGCCTGGTGCCGTCACAGAGCCAGGCACACCGTTCAGCATTGGCCGCTTTGCCACGCTCACCCTGCAGGAGCGGCGGGACCGAGGGTCGGAGAAGGAGCACAAGCGCTACCACAGCCTGGGCAACATCAGCCGCGGGGGCAGCGGGGGTGGCGGCGGTGGTGACAAGCCCAGCGGTCCTCTTCCTCGCAGCCGCTTGGATCCTGCCAAGGTGCTGGGCACTGCGCTGTGCCCACGCATCCACGAGGTCCCTCTGCTGGAGCCCCTGGTATGCAAGAAGATAGCCCAGGAGCGGCTGACGGTGCTGCTCTTCCTGGAGGACTGCATCATCACGGCCTGCCAGGAGGGCCTCATCTGCACCTGGGCCCGGCCCGGCAAGGCGGTGAGTCTCCACCAGGCGGGCAGGACCCTGGTGGCCGAGAGATGACGGGCCTCCAGGGCCCTGGGAATCAGTCGGCAGAGACAGGGTCAGGTGTAGGGGACAGTGTGAGTGGCAGGGCTCATGCCAGCCATCTGAAAGGCTGCTGATGGCCAGTGAAGCCTGTGATCTTAGTGCTTGTTGCTTGAAGCAGGGCCCATTTCTGTGGGGAATCTGCATTTGAAGTGGTAAAACCTTGTGGAGTAGTCTGGCCCAACACAATGGGGTGAGGTTTGAGCCAGAGCCTGGCTTCTGGTCTGGTTCTTGGACTCAGGGTCCATGCTAGCTGCTGAGGACTGGGTAGCAAGGAGAGCCTAGTTTCAGGTCTGCATTTCTGCTTCTTGTGGGCTCTGGATTGGTCATCCTTCTCTGATCTCTTCAGCAGCTCTTTTAGGACTGTGTGCCTTTCAGATGGGCTCTTGGGGAGGCCCAGACCTGGCCCAGGGTGACCCAGGTCACAGGGTCTGGGCTGTCTTAGTTCTAACTTAAGGTTTGGACCCAGTGACTGGAGCTCTCTGTCCCCTAACCCTCAGTGTATTGAATCTTGGCTTTGAAAGCTTAGAGTCCTGAACCCCTAGAACTCATAGCAGTCTCAAAGGCAAGGGTGGTGGGTATGGGGAGTTTGAGTCCTAAAAGACACCCCTCTGTCTCCCTAGTTCACAGACGAGAACAACACCCAGGCAGGGGAAGCAAGTTGGCCCAGGTCACCCAGCAAGTCAGTGGTAGAGGTAGGACTGTCCCTGAGTTCTCTTTTCAGTAGCTCAGGACCAGACCCCCAAGTCAGAAAGGGACCCCACTTCCCCTTCTCCTCTGTATCTCCTCCTCCCTCATCACCTTCTCCCAGCACCACCTGAGGCCTGATTACAGGCCTGAGCAGGCTGCTGAGCTGCTTGCTCAAGCTACTGCTGCAGCCTCAGGGTAGTGTCTAACCCATCCTCCCTCTCATCCTCCCCAGGGCATCTCCTCCCAACCTGGCAACTCCCCAAGTGGCACAGTGGTGTGAAGCCATGGATGTCTGGGGTCCCTTACGCCATGCCCCCAGCCTCCTAGCCATAACCTTCCCTGCTGACCTCATGGAACACCGTGTTAACAAGACTAACCATGACGGAAAGACTACTCAAGGCCCCACGCTGCACAAATACTGGGGGCCCCCAGACTGGCCCAATCATGGGGAGAGAGTGGCCTATGTGGCCTCAGCCTTGTCCCCATCCACTGCCAAGTACAATGACCCCTTCCTCTGAAACATCAGTGTTATCCCACAACTCTGTCCCTAGCATGTGACCGGTCACTCCTGGGTTGAGAGGGCAGATTCACCCCTCCCAGCCTGTACCCTACCCAGACCCTTGCTGTCAATCTGTGCTTTTGAAGAGTGTTAAATTATGGAAGTCCCCAGGGCCCTCCCCTGGACCTCTTATTTATACTAAAGTTCTCCATTTGCACAGCGGCTCTGTTCTCTTCACAAGGCAGTAGAGCCACCTTGGCTAATGTCCTAGGATCTGCGTTTTGCCCAAGGAGGGTGAATCCAGGCTGCCTTCCTTAGCCAACAAGGGAGAAAGGTGAAGGTACAGGGGCACGAGACAGAGCCCTTGGGAGGGGACCACCAGGCCCCTTCCGAGTCCTTGGAGCAGGTGTTTTTCAAACAGTGCTGTTCCAGTGCTCCTTGGAGCTGTGTCAGGGACAGGTCTTTGCAGCTTGGTGCTCCGGGCCTGGCCCTGCCATGACTGGGCATCCAGTGCCAGCTAGAGGCCATGGTTTCCTCTCACCCTGGAAAGAAGCTAAGCTCTCTCCTGGCAGGCTGTCAGGGTGGCGGGAGTGCTGTCTTCCCACTTGGCCTCTACCTCCCAAATGTTTGCTTCTAATCCCGGCCTGGGCAGGAATGCAGCTACCCGGCCTGGGGCCAAGGAGCTATTTTGGGGTCTCCTGGGTCTGGGTAGGCCTGGTTATACCACTTGCCTCCCCCAGGCTTTGGCCAACAGGTCACCCCTGGCCCTGGCTCCTGATCCTCCAAACCACCCCTTCCCCACCTTCTGCCAAAGAAAAAGTCAGTGTAATACAAGGGGCTTGGGCTAAATTTAACCATCCCAAAGTCAGAACCCATTGCTGAGTCATGGAGAAACTGCCCCCCCCCCCACTTCCCAAGCATCAGTCTCCCTTTCCACCCTATCCCTTCCAGCTCTGGGGCTTGGCAGGAATCAGGGGGGTGGCCACTGGGTCACTCTGAGCCTCGATTGGGCCCCTACAGACGCTGATACCAGTAACTTGGCCAGGCATTCCAACTTTATGGGTGGCTGGGGACATTTGGAGGGTTGAGATTCTCTGTTCTTGCTGTCTGGCATTGGAGGGTTATGAGGGTCCCTGGAAAGTGAATTGGGGGGCTGGCTTGGGAGGGGTTAAACCTGGGAGGCGGGAGGGGGGCTGGGCTAAGGGGTGGAGAGAAGAGGGAGAGGCCTCAGAGCAGAGAGGTGGCCAGAGGGGCCTAGGGTATAGCCAGGGACAGGCAGACATGTGGCCAGGGCTCCAGGTCCTGGATTGGGGTGGCCAGCTCCTGTGACGGAAGGACCCCTGAGCCCCGGCCCGGGGAGGGGCCATGGTGCTGCCTGCCCAACATGTCAGCCGAGGTGCGGCTGAGGCGGCTCCAGCAGTTGGTGCTGGACCCGGGCTTCCTGGGGCTGGAGCCCCTGCTCGACCTTCTCCTGGGCGTCCACCAGGAGCTGGGCGCCTCCCACCTGGCCCAGGACAAGTATGTGGCCGACTTCCTGGAGTGGGGTGAGTTTCTCCTGGGGGTTAGGGTGGTGATGAAGCAGAGTTGGGTCTGTGAGTGGGAATCCAGTGGTGAATAGGGAAGTATGAAGAGGTCCTCCTATAAGGGGCCCGGAGCCCCCTGATGGGGCAGGTAAGGTCATAGGGGCCAGGGCAGCCATGATTCAGCCAGGGCAGGCTGGGGCAGGCACAGCCTTCTGCACTTGCCCTGTACCCCCACCAAGGTTAGGACGAGTTGGCAGCCCCTCTCCCAGTACCTTTGTCCCCTCAGTGGTCTCTGGCTTCTCTTTAGATGAAGGGACAGCGGGGAGCAGCTGCCAAGGGTGCGGCTGGCTGGGAGGCAGGTGTTCGGCGCCAGCCTCCCCAGCTGCCCCAACAGGTGTCCAGGCTCTGGGGTATGGTGACTCAGAGGCTGTGGGGGAGAACAGCCCGACAGACAGGCGCCACCTGGCACCCCTTCTGTCCCCCAGATTAAGAAGCCTGAACTGTCACAACAACTTGGGGTTCTGAGTATCTTAAGTCCCTGCCAGCCTGTATGCCTGCTTAGGGGTCTCCTCTGGCTCCCCAATTGCTTTAGCTAAGTGCCAGGACCTCCAACAACCCCTCTGTATCCTACATGCCCTTCTCTAGGAATCTTTCCAGTACCTGGGGCCTTGTCTCAGATCACCCCTAACATCCTGCTGTCTGGTTTCTCCACTGCCTACCCCTCAGTGTTCTGCTCTTGGTACTTGGATTATGTGTGGCCATGTCTCTGTGACCCAGACCTCGTCCTCCCCCTCCTCCCCATCTCACAGATGGGAAGGTGGAGGCCAAGGGTCAGATCACTAGATCTCTTTTGTAAAGACTTGCCCTTGCCTCTCCCCAGTGACTCCCCCAGCCCCCAGTTTTGTGGAGGATGGGACTGGGCTGGCAGGGTAAACTGAGAGCTGGGGTGGGGAAGGGGTCCGGCCCTCTGGGCAGAAGCAGTCCTTTTGAGGCCTGAGCTGCATCCTGTGGGCCCCTCCCCTCCCCCTGCCTTTCCTGGCGAGGGGGAGGGGGCCTGGGTTCCCGCTGCCTTAAAAGGGCTCAATGTCTTGGCTCTCTCCTCCCTCCCCCCATCCTTGGCCCTGGCTGATTCCTCCTGGACGGCCCACTCTCCCCGAAACCCCTCTTTCCTTCATAGCCCACCATCTCCCTTCTTGGCTCGCCCCTCCCAGCCCTGCTGCTTCCACCCTCCTCTCTCTCTGTTCCCTCCCCCATTGAGCCACCTTAGCTTATCCTTGGAAGATGGACTGTCATCTAAGAAAGCCCCTCTGCTGCCTGTTCCAAGGATGGGGGTCCTTACCTACTCCTCCCAACCTCATGGGCAGGGTCTCACATTAATGGGGCTAGACACATGCAGTTTGAGGTCACAGCCCAAAATACAGTAAACAAGAACTTCAAGGGCGGGGACTGGACCAGAACCCTAGTCATCATGTGGAGTGGGGGTGGAGGGTCCAGTTCCCTCTGCTCTAAAGGGCCTCTGGCATCCCTGTCCATTCTGTAGCCCCCTGGCTCTCCCCTTTGGTTTCCCAAGATGTCACAGAGTATTTTGGGATGGGAGTCCTAAGGACAATTTAAGGGACAGAGATGGGAAGACAGACCCAGACCCCGGCCTCTAATGTCCTGGTCATCTTTGGCATCTCTTCACCCCAGCGGAGCCCATTGCCATGAGGCTTAAGGAGATCCGTCTGCAGAGGGATGACTTTGAGATTCTGAAGGTGATCGGGCGCGGGGCATTCAGTGAGGTGAGTGAGTCCTGAGTGGACACAAGAGTGGAGCTTTACTTGTGGCAGGCGGGGCATGGGACCTGGGGGCGGGCCTTAGAAATTGATGAATGAGTTTGAACAAGACTGGGCTTGTGGGGAGGCGGGGCTTGGGGAAGTGGGCGTGGCATGGCAAGTCAGGGTGGAGCCACCGCTGGGTGGAAATGGGGTAGATCTGGTCTGGGTTTTTCTTTGTTTCCCTGGCCCCTCTGCTGTCACCCCGTTTCACCCTCTAGGTAGCCGTGGTGAAGATGAGGCACACAGGCCAAGTGTACGCCATGAAGATTATGAATAAGCGGGACATGTTGAAGAGAGGCGAGGTGAGGGCCAGCGCTAGCTGCAGGGGCTGAGCATCCCTCTGCGGCTCTCAAAGGCTACAGCTCCCCCCTCCCCCACTGCGCAGGTGTCGTGCTTCCGGGAAGAGAGAGATGTGTTGGTGAATGGGGACCGGCGCTGGATTACACAGCTGCACTTCGCCTTCCAGGATGAGAACTACCTGGTGAGCTCCAGGTCTGGATGTAGACCCCTATGCTCACGCCTCTGATAGGAGGCTGCAGTAGGGAGAGGAAGTAGAAGGCCTGGGGAGCTGGTAGGACCATGTCTCAGGGCGAGGGAGGGACCTTGCTTACTTTGGACAGGAGGTGCTTCTTCTGCGGCCTGATTCTGGGGCTCCATGTGAAGATACATCTGGTGGTGGGGTTCCTTCCCTGTAATGGGGGCCACTGAGCCAGGAGTGCCTGGGATCTGCCTTTGGTGATGTCTGGAGGTCTCTGTCCCTGCGTTCTTTTTTTTCCCTGGACATCTGGGTGAATCTTTGTCCAGTGGCATGTTGGGAGAGGTAGGGTGTTTGTGGGGTGGGGGAATATATGATTTGACCTAGCATGTCTCTGGGGCTCCCAGTTTTGGGGTCTCTACCCAGGGGCAGGGTGTCTCTGGGAGTCTTAGCCCCAGGAGATAAGTGATCTGTGCCTAGGGGGCTACCTACCCTGTGACACGCCCCCTCTAGTACCTGGTCATGGAGTACTACGTGGGTGGGGACCTTCTCACACTGCTGAGCAAGTTTGGGGAGAGGATCCCAGCAGAGATGGCGCGCTTCTACCTGGCGGAGATTGTCATGGCCATAGACTCCGTGCACCAGTTGGGCTACGTGCACAGGTGGGCGAAGCAAGGTCTGAGGGTGGGGTTAGTTAGAAAGGGTTAGTACTGGTCTGTATGGACAGGATTGCAGAAGGTGGGATCTGGGGTCTGGAATTGAAGAATCCCCTCAAGGGGTAGGACCATGCAGGGGGTGGGGCCTGCAGGGAGGCTCAAGCACCCCTTCCCTCTTCACAGGGACATCAAACCTGACAACATTCTGCTGGACCGCTGTGGTCACATCCGTCTTGCTGACTTTGGCTCCTGCCTCAAGCTACGGGAGGATGGAACGGTAAGAGGGCACTGGGCACAGCTCTGTTCACCACTAAGGGGCGAGAAGGTGCATGGGGATATGGTTCAGTGGTCAGAGAAGGTGCATGGGGGTTGGGAGATGGCTCAGTGGTCAGAGAAGATGCATGCCCCCAGGGAGCATGTGCTGGGTAGAGTGAGATATAGCATAGGTGACCCTGGTAGGGTTAGAGCCTAAATATCAGGGTCTTGTTGGCATAGGTGCAGTCACTGGTGGCTGTGGGCACCCCAGACTACCTGTCTCCTGAGATCCTGCAGGCTGTTGGCGGTGGGCCTGGGACAGGCAGCTACGGGCCCGAATGTGACTGGTGGGCTCTGGGCGTATTCGCCTACGAAATGTTCTATGGGCAGACGCCCTTCTACGCAGACTCCACGGCTGAGACCTATGCCAAGATTGTGCATTACAAGGTGGGTGCATCCCACTGTGCACCTGCCATAGTGGTGCATGCTCGCAACTGACACCTCCTTTCCCACTTTCTGAGCAGGAGCACCTGTCTCTGCCATTGGCAGACACAGGGGTCCCCGAGGAGGCTCGAGACCTCATCCAGGGGCTGCTGTGTCCTGCTGAGATTCGGCTAGGCCGGGATGGAGCCGAGGATTTCCGGAAGCATCCTTTCTTCTTTGGCCTTGACTGGGAGGGTCTTCGAGACAGCATGCCCCCCTTTACACCAGACTTTGAGGGCGCCACTGATACATGCAACTTCGACATGGTGGAGGATGGGCTCACTGCCATGGTGAGCGGGGGCGGGGTACGTACCTGCGGCTCCAACTTGGCTGAGGGAACCTCTCCATTCTCCTCCATAAAATTGGGGTGAAAACCTCCCAGAGTCCTGAATCAATGCTGAGGACACATTGGTGACCTGGATTTACAGTCTTGTCGCAAGGCAGAAGGCCCAGAGTGAGGAGGGTTGAGGGTTTGGGACTCTTGGCACCGCCTGGAAGGTGCTTGAGGACTTCCAGGAGGAGGGAGGGGACTATCTGAGCTGAGCTTGAAAGGGAATGTGGAGAAAGGCAGGTGACTTTTGCTCTACCTCCCTGTCTAACAACCTGTCTGGAAGGCTTGCTCAGCCCTGGACACTCCCTAGAGTGTGGGCAGGGCCCTGAAAAGAACCAACAGGATACAAGCAGAAATGATGGAGGGCCACCCCTGACAACTGCTGGTCACAGGTGTCCAACTCTTACGCAGGAGACACTGTCGGACATGCAGGAGGACATGCCGCTTGGGGTTCATCTGCCTTTCGTGGGTTACTCCTACTCCTGCATGGCCCTCAGGTAAGCCTCCTGTGTAGCTGCTGGGCCACTGCATCCAGGCTCACCTGGGCCGCAGGTGTGTGTGATCTGTCTTGGCCCCAAGGATTCTTAGAAACTCATACATATTTGAACATTTTAGATTCAGTTTTAAAACCTGAGAGCTCTGGTCTTCCAGCTGTTGACTTCTACACCTCTAGTATGTAGACAGGACCTTCCCAGTTCTGAGAAAATAAGTGTAATTTTACCACAGCATAAACACATTGAATCATGCAACAATAAAGTCTTAAATCTTTTATTTTTATTTATTTATTTATTTATTTATTTATTTATTTTGGTTTTTCGAGGTAGGGTCTCGCTCTCTTAAATCTTTTATTCTTAAAAAATATTTTTATTTGTAAGGAGAGGGAAAGAGAATGTGGGTACTGGGGAATTGAACCCAGGCTCTCAGACTTAGCAGGCAAGTGCCTTAACTGCTGAGCCATCTCTCCATTCCCTTAGTTCTTTTTTTTTTTTTTTTTCCCTTAGTTCTTTATTCTTTTGTGTCTTGACACTATGCAGCCCATGCTGGCCTTAACTTGCAATCCTCTCGTCCTCACTTCCAGAGTGTTGGGGCTGTAGCTGTACCCCAGCATGCCCCGTGGCACTGGGGAAGTGGTTCAAAATGAGTGAGTACATGCTGGGCAGGCAGGCCCAAGTCTGTCTGGATCCTCAGCACCATGTAAAGCTGGCCACGGTGCATGTGCCTGCAATACCAGCATGGATGAGGCAGAGACAGGGGTATACCCAGGACTGACTGGCTGGCTAGTCTAGATGAATCAGTAAACTCTGGGCTCAGTGAGAGCCCTTGTCTCAAAAAATAAGGTGTAGGGGGCTGGGGAGATGGTTCAAATTAAAGGAGCTTGCCTGCAAAGCCTGATGGCCTGGGTTCAATGCCCCAGCACCCATGTAAAGCCAGACACAAAAAGTAGTCCATGTGTCTGGCATTTGTTTGCAGTGGCAAGAAGCCCTGCCCCCCCACGTGCAAATAAAATAAAGTTTCAAGTGACAGAGGAGGACACTTGATATCAAGCCCTGGCCTCCACATGCAGGCCACACATCACACACATGAACGCACCACGCACGCACACACGCATCCGTTCTTGGAGGACAAGGTGGCTTAAGGGAAAGGGCCTGAGATAGGAGGATTGCCAAAAGTTAGGGATTCAGCCTGGGCTACATAGAGAGATCCAGGCCAGCATGGCTAGGCATAGTGGCCCATACCTGAAAACCAAGAACTTGGGAGGTGCCAGCCTGGACTAGTGAGACGGTTTCAAAGAGAAAAAAAAAAGACTCAAATAAGACAGTGTTCTCACAAGTAAATTAGCATGAGTCAGGAAAAGGAAGCTGGCACAGGAGCCCAGCATGCAGGGACACCCCTGGCCCACATGAAGTAGACAGCCACTTAGTCCTGAACTCTTGAGGGTCTGCAGTGGTGTGGGGCAGCCTCTACACTGGCACATTGGAGCCTCAGAGCCACAGGGCAGCACCCAGGGTCCCAGACCCTGGCAACCAGGCTGCCAGTTCTCACCTTGCTTTCTCCTGGGATCTGGAGTCTTCGGAGCTTTGCCTGATGCCCACAAGCTAAGGAGTCCCAGATGCCTGCCTGGCAGCCTCTTCCTCTTCTCAGGGACAGTGAGGTCCCAGACCCCACCCAGATGGAACTGGAGGCCCTGCCATTGCCTGAGCCCCATGTCCTAGTGCCCAGTGTGGAGTCACCAGCGTCCCCAGCGGAGGAGGTGGTGAGTAGCAGGAGAGGGCTGGTCAGGGCTTCCTGGGTAGGTAGTGGTGTAGGGCATCCCTGCAGTGCCAAGCCCTCCACCGGAAGCCAGAGGGCTGAGGATGCTGTTGTGGTCAAGAGGTGGACTCAGCCTGTAATCCCTCAGGATCCCAAGTTCAGTGCCTGCCTGGACTTAGACCCTGCCTCAAAAAATGATGGGGTGTGGTGGTGCATGCCTGTAACCCTAGCACTTGGGAGGCAGGATCAGGTGTTCAAGGTCATCCTTGGCTACATATAGTTTGAGGCCAGCCTGGGTTACATAGACCTTGAGGGGCTGGAGAGATGGCTCAGCGGTTATGGTTATGGCGCTTGCCTGCAAAACCTATGGGCCCAGGTTCCATTCCCCAGTATCCTGGTAAAGCCAGATGCACAAAGTGGATGCATCCAGAGGTCGTTTGCAGGGCTGGAGGCCCTGGCGTGTCCATTCTCTCTCTGCTTGCAAATAAAATACTTAAGTGGAAGGAAAAGGACACAGGAATGTAGCTCAGTAGTAGAGCTCTTGCCTGGCACGCAAGAGCACAAGGTCCCCATCCAACCTCAGTACCCCCAGGAGAAAACCAGAACCGGGTACTAACTGGGTGGGGGAAGGGGGCGCGGAGGAAGTCAGGCTAACTGCAGGAGGGAGAGCGACTCCCCTCCCCCCAGGTGCCAGGCAGGTTTCTTAAAAGCCTCAGGTGGGGAAATGGCTAGGGAATGGGGAGGGAAAGGTGCGAAGCCCGGCGGGCACTTGGGTAAAGACTGCGGGGGCGGGGGCGGGGTGGTCCAGCCCGGGCTTCACTAGCACCCAGTGCCCACCAACAGGCCGCCGAGGCGGATGCGGCGCCGGTGCCTGCCCCGGCCGAGGCCGAGGTGACGCTGCGGGAGCTCCGGGAAGCCCTGGAGGAGGAGGCGCTCGCCCGGCAGAGCCTGAGCCGAGAGCTGGAGGCCATCCGCGCCGCCCACCAGAGCTCCACCAGGTCCGGGTCGGGTCGGGGCGCGGCCGGGCCTCTGCGCCCCTCTCGCGGGCCGCCGGCTCATCTCCCCCCTTTCCTTAGCCAGCTGCAGGCGGCCCAGGCCCGGAACCGAGACTTGGAGGCGCACGTCCGGCAGCTGCAGGAGCGGCTGGAGTCGCTGCAGGCCCCGGCAGCCGCAGGCGAGTCTCCCGCCGCTCCGTCCCGTGCCGTCCCGGGTCCGGGCCGCGGGGAGGCGGGGCACGGTGTGAGCGCACCCCGGGAGGGGAGGGGCCCAGGCTGGGGCACGCCGCGCCTCCGCCCTTCACTCCTCCACCTCTCTCTCCTTCCAGCCGTCACGGGGGTCCCCAGTCCCCGGGCCACGGATGCACCTTCCCATGTAAGAGCCCTGTTCGCCCCGCCCCCGTCTCCTCGGGCAGATTTAGGGCCGCACTTCACCGCACCTGCCCGCTCCCCCCGGGTCGGGACCTCCCTAGATTCCCCCCCCCCCCGGCCTCGACTCCCTCCTCTCGAGAGCCCCCGGCCCCGGGCAGGCGGGGCTGAACTCCGATCGGGTCACCTGTCCCTTCTCTCTCCAGCTAGATGGCCCCCCGGCCGTGGCTCTGGGCCGGTGCCCGCTGGTGGGGCCGGGCCCCGTGCACCGCCGCCACCTGCTGCTCCCTGCCTGGGTACGTCCCGCTCCCGCCCTCCGCGCCACCGCCGCTTCGCTGCGCCTCCAGGGGCTCCGCCCTCCGCGGGAAGGGCGGGCGCCGGGCCGCCAGGGAGCGCCGCCACGGGAAGTGCCGGTGACGGGCTCCGCTGGCACGCGAGGCTTGCGCCGCCCGCGGGAGCCGGGGCGGGCCTTGTACGGGCATCCGCGGCCGCGCTCACCGACTCCTCCGGCCCGCAGGTCCCTAGGCCTGGCCTATCCGAGGCGCGCGGTCTGCGCCTGCTCGCCGCTGCTCTGGCTGCTGCCGCCACCCTGGGCCGCGCTCGGCTGGTGGCCCGCGCCGGCCACCCCGCCCCAGCCTGGCGCCCCCCGGGAGCCGCCTTCGCCCCCTGAACCCTAGAGCGCCCCTCGACCTCCCAGTCCTCACTCCGCGAGCGCCTGTGATCCGGACCTGCCCCGGGGCGGCTGGCGGCCGGGGAGGGCGAGCTGGGCTCCGGACGTGGATGGCCGCCCGCGCGGCCCTGCGAAGTTGCCGGCCGCTGGCCACCCGACTTCCAGCCGGGACGCACCCACCCTCCTCCACAGTCCTTGCCAAGGCACGAGCCCCGCCCGCCCGCCCGGCCCTGCCGTGGGCACCCACAGCTGGCTTGCGCCCCGGGGTGCGGGTGGCTATGGACCTTGTCCTCCGGTCCCATGACAAGCGACGGACCCCGCACCTAGCCCACGTTTTGGATGCACTGAGACTTGACATTCCTCGGTATTTATTCCGTCCCCACCTAGGGCCCCACCCCCGACCCTGGCTAATAAAAGACCCTCTTGTCCGCCCTAGCCCCTAGCTGTGTGTGTTCCGGAGGGAGCCGGAGCCGGCCCCGGCCGCCAGCGGGACGCCCCGCGGACGAATTGGTGGGGGGAGGCATAACTGAGGACGGGGGACTCAGCCTGCAGCCAATAGAAGCGGAGCAATGCGCCCTCCCGGAGGCACCGCCCCCGCCCAGCTGTGGTCCAGCTGTGCTGCTCCAGCGCCGAGGGGCTGGGCCCTGCGCGACCATCCCACTGCGCCTGCGCGAACGAACGACGCGCATCCGCTCCCCGGCGCAGGCTCCAGAAAAGTTGCTGCAAACTTTGCAGCCCGCCTCCCCCGCCCCTCCTCCTGAGCAGACCCGCCCCCCCTCGCGGAGCCGGGAATTCCGAGGGGCGGAGCGCGGCACGGAGATGGGCACTGGGCGGGGGGGTGGCCCTCGGAGGACCCCGGAGACCCAGGCGTGCGGAGGGAGGCTCAGTGCCGGGAGAGGTGGCTTCGCGCCCTGAACCCTCCTGGACGGCCCGTCCCCTTCTCCGTGGTCCCGATGGGGAAACTGAGGCCCTGAGCGCGAGGCACACGCGGGGGGAAGCCAAACGCGCGGCCAGAGGCGGAGGGAAAACAAAGGGAGAATCCCGGACAGACGGGGAGGGGGTGGACACTCAGGACACGGGGACAGCCCGCGGCGGGGCAGAGCTGGCCCTGGTATTCCGGGCGGGGGGTGGCGAGCGGACCGCGAAGGGCGGGGGGAGGGGGCGACGAAGAGGAGGGACAGGCGGGGGAGGGGGCTGGGGAAGCCCGAGGGAGGCGGAGGAGGAGGGAGGAACTTCCCAAAGTTGCAAAACATGGCTACCTCGCCTGCAGAGCCGAGCGCGGGGCCGGCGGCCGGGGGGGAGGCGGCGGCGGCCGCCGCCGCCGCGACCGAGGAGGAGGAGGAGGAAGCGCGCCAGCTTCTGCAGACTCTGCAGGCGGCCGAGGGGGAGGCGGCGGCGGCGGGGGCCGGCGAAGCCTCGGCGGGAGCGGAGGACTCGAGGTCCCCGGGCGTCCCCGGGTCGCCCCCCGAGACCGCCGCCGCCGCGCCCGCGGGCCTCCGCTTCTCGCCCGAGCAGGTGGCATGCGTGTGCGAGGCGCTGCTCCAGGCCGGCCACGCCGGCCGCCTGAGCCGCTTTCTGGGCGCGCTGCCCCCGGCCGAGCGCCTACGTGGCAGCGACCCGGTGCTGCGCGCGCGGGCCCTGGTGGCCTTCCAGAGGGGCGACTACGCCGAGCTCTACCGCCTGCTGGAGAGCCGCCCCTTCCCGGCCGCCCACCACGCCTTCCTGCAGGACCTGTACCTGCGCGCGCGCTACCACGAGGCCGAGCGGGCCCGCGGCCGCGCGCTGGGCGCCGTGGACAAGTACCGGCTGCGCAAGAAGTTCCCGCTGCCCAAGACCATCTGGGACGGCGAGGAGACGGTGTACTGCTTCAAGGAGCGCTCCCGCGCCGCGCTCAAGGCCTGCTACCGCGGCAACCGCTACCCCACGCCCGACGAGAAGCGCCGCCTGGCCACCCTCACCGGCCTGTCGCTCACGCAGGTCAGCAACTGGTTTAAGAACCGGCGACAGCGCGACCGCACCGGGACCGGTGGCAGCGCACCCTGTAAGAGGTGAGGGACGCTCCGGTCCCATCTTCCTGGGGACCTTTCTGTGCCCACTGCCGGGCTGGGCGCGCCGAGCGCGGGGGACCGAGCGTGGGTGACCAGGCGCGCGCCCTGGGCTCTCCGGTCGTCCCCGTCGGTCCCACGGGACTGCTGCTCCCAAGGTCCATCCCAGAGCCACCCGGTGCCCCGGGACTTGTCATGTGAGGGGGCGGTGAAAGTGGGGGGCTCTCTCCAGGAGGCTTTGTGCATGCCACTCCGGATCTCGGGGACTTTGCAGCCTGTCCCCTTCGGGGACCGTTACTCCTCCCCACCCCCACGCCCCCTCCGGCCCCAACAGCGTGGTCTGTCGCCTGCCTTTGTTGTGAAACGTGAACCTTCCCTGTAATCCAAGCCCTTCCTTCCCCTCCCACCCCGCGCCCGCCCGCCGGCCTCCCCGTGTCCGCGCCCCCGGGGGACCAGGGGTGCTCGGCTGCGGGCCCAGGCGGTGGCCGAGAAGGCTCGGGCCCTGCCGGCCCCGTAGAGGTCCCGGGGTCCCTGGGGGAGGGGACGGGGGTGGGGAGAACCTAACTCATTCTCTCTGCTGCCAGCGAGTCTGACGGGAACCCCACGACTGAGGACGAGTCCAGCCGGAGCCCCGAGGACCTGGAGAGGGGTGTGGTCCCGGTGGCTGCGGAGGCCGCCCCCCAGGGATCCATCTTCCTGGCTGGGACCACCTCGCCCGCGCAGTGCCCCGCCTCCTCCTCCATCCTGGTGAACGGGAGCTTCCTGGCGGCCAGCAGCCCCTCGGCCTTGCTGCTCAATGGCAGTCCGGTCATCATCAACAGCCTGGCTCTGGGCGAGGCCTCCAGCCTGGGGCCCCTGCTGCTCACGGGTGGAGGGGGCGCCCCTCCACCTCAGCCCAGCCCCCCGGGGGCCAGCGAAGCCAGGACTAACCTGATCCTGGACCCTCAGACGGGAGAGGTCCGGCTGGAAGAAGCCCACTCGGAGGCCCCAGAGACCAAAGGGGCACCGGCGGGGGCTGCTTCCGGGCCAGCCGGGGAGGATGTCCCAGGACCCCTGCCCCAAGTCGTCCCTGGTCCTCCACCCGCCACCACCTTCCCTCTGACTCCAGGACCCGTGCCCACCGTGGCCGCCCCCCAGGTAGTGCCACTCTCTCCCCCGTCTGGGTACCCAACAGGTCTGGGTACCACCTCCCCGCTGCTGAACCTGCCGCAGGTGGTG
The DNA here is from genome assembly GCA_004024765.1 of Zapus hudsonius. Taxonomy (NCBI): domain Eukaryota; kingdom Metazoa; phylum Chordata; class Mammalia; order Rodentia; family Dipodidae; genus Zapus; species Zapus hudsonius. The sequence goes on from PVHP010015262.1 coordinate 21,551, forward strand.
CCCACCTCCCAGGTGGTCACCTTGCCCCAGGCTGTGGGGCCCCTGCAGTTGCTGGCTGCCGGGACAGGCAGCCCGGTGAAGGTGACGGCTACGGCAGGGCCTGCCAACGTGCATCTGATCAACTCGGGCGTGGGCATAACTGCCCTTCAGCTTCCCGCAGCCACGGCTCCAGGTACCCCCTCTGCCGTTCTTGGACTTGGTGGGCATGTCCTCTGGGGGGGGGTCAGGCCCAGCCACTTCCGGCTCTCACCGCGTCTTCTCCCGCAGGAAACTTCCTCTTGGCCAACCCTGTGTCCAGTAGCCCCATCGTCACCGGCGTGGCTGTGCAGCAAGGGAAGATCATCCTCACTGCCACCTTCCCCACCAGCATGCTGGTCTCTCAGGTCCTGCCACCTGCGCCCACCCTGGCCCTGCCGCTGAAGCAAGAGCCGACCCTGGCCGTGGCCGAAGGAACCCTCCCAGTGGCCCCCAGCCCTGCCCTCCCCGAGGCTCACGCCCTGGGCGCACTCTCTGCGCAGCCTCTGCCCGCCGCCCCTGCTGTCACCTCTGTCACCTCTGCCACCACTCTGCCCTTCTCCCCGGACTCGCCTGGCCTCCTGCCCAACTTCCCGGCACCGCTGCCCGAGGGTCTGGTGCTCTCACCTGCAGCTGTGCCCGTCTGGCCAGCAGGGCTGGAACTGAGCACAGGAGTAGAGGGGTTACTAGACTCGGAAAAGGGGGGCTTGGGGACACAGGCCACCCAGACAGTGCTGCGGCTGCCAGACTCCGACCCCCAGGGGCTGCTGCTGGGAGCCGCGGCCGGGCCCGAGGTGGACGAAGGGCTGGAGGCCGAGGCCAAGGTCCTGACCCAGCTGCAGTCAGTGCCCGTGGAGGAGCCCTTGGAACTGTGACCCGCAGCCTCGTCACCGCCTGACCTGGTGCTGACCTGGTGCTTCAGGTGCCGGCACAGGTTCCACACTACATCCCTCCACCTGGAACCACCTGGAAGAGCCTGGGGGACTGTCCCTCCCCTCGAGGGCCTTGGGGTCCGGATTGGCGTCTCCCCTTCTGCCTGGTACTGGTGTGAGCTGGACACCGCCGAGTGCTTGCATCTCCAGCCTGGCCCTGGCCCTCCCTAACTCAGTTATACTCCACTAGGTCTGAGCCGGCATCCCAGGAGGGACTCATGGCCCTTCCTGCTGAGAAGGCTCAGGTGTGGGCAAGAGGGGCTTTCCCGGACTCAGGCCCCAGAATCACCTCCAGCCCCAGACCAAAGATTCCCTCATCCCTGGGGCAACCCTGTCCCGTGTCCAGTTTGTATCGTAAATTTTATTTTTCTAGGACATGTTATGCCTGCATTTCAATTAAAATAGTTAACAGAGCCTCTGGGGGTGTGGGTTACCTGCCAAGCCATTGGCCCAAAGGAGAACTGTGTAGTCTCAGACTGTGGATTGCTTCTTTGTGTGTGTGTTGCGTTCGGGGACGACCTCAAGTGTCCTACTCGAAACTGCTATGGCTCAGTGCTTAAAGGAGCTTACTTGCCAAGCCTGCTGGCCTCGGTTCAGTTCCCCAGCCAGATGGGCATTCGTTTATAGATGGACGAGACCTGGTGCATGCGCACATGCACGCAAATAAAGATTAGAATACTATCCAGGACTTGGGTGCACGCGACGTGTCACCTGTCCGTGCACGCATGTGCAGACGTGCACCCATGCGCATGTGTTGGAGGCCAGTAGCGGACATTAGGTGCTGGGTTTCTAGCGAGTGCATCCACACCGAGGCTCTCTAGCCCAGGCTGGCCTCAACCTCGCAGCCATTGTAGGTGGGAGCCCTGCCTCCCAAGTGCTGGGACTGAACGCATGTACCACAGTGCGCCTGGCTTCACACACCCCACTTGACTTTTTAAGCAGAGAGAGAAGAGACAAGCAGAATGGACGCACCAGGGCCTCCAACCACAGCAAATGGACTCCAGTCGCATGTGCCTCTGTGCATCTGGCTTTACGTGGGCACCGGGGAATCGACCCTGGGTCACTAGGCTTTGTAGGAAGGTGCCTTAACTGCTGAGCCATTTCTCCAGGCGCCGCCTTTTTGTTGAGACAGAATCATGCTCTAGCCCAGGCTGGCCTTGAACCCGTCTTCCTGCCTCAGTCTCCAGAATGCTGGGATTACAAGCACTGGTCTGGACAGCTGCTTGAAACCGGCCTGAAAGCTGCTTCTTGAGGGGAGGGCTGAGCTCAGGCCAGCACGCTGGAGAGGGGCTCTCACGCTTTGGGAGCAAAAGTCCTTAATTGGATTCCTGTGGAAGGATCACCCAGGGCCAAGGGACACAAGAATGCTACTCTTTCTTGCAGGTAACAAAGGTGTGCTGGTTTGATCCAGGGGTCCCCATAAACTTAGGTGTTCTGAACGCTGGATCCCCAGCTGATGGCAATTTGGGAATTGGAACCTTGGAGGCATGTTGTTGGGGGCAGCTTATGGGGTGGGGGTTACAGCCAGCTTCCCCTTGCCAGTGTTTGGACACTCTCCTGCTGCTGTTGTCCACCTGATGTTGGCCAGGAGGTGATGTCCAGTCTCTGCTCACACCACCGTTTTCCCTGCCATCATGGAGCTTCCCCTCAAGTCTAACCAAAGTAAACCCTTTCCTCCACAAGGTGCTTTGGTCGGGTTCTTGGTGCAGCAACGAGAAGTTGACTGCAATAAACAGTTTGACTTGCTTTATTTTATTTAAAACAATAAATATTCTATAAATAGAACTGGAGAGAGGGAAGGGTAAGGTGAGATGAACAGGGCTGAAACCATTTGATTCTGGGGACAGGGGAGCCCCTACTTGGGCATGTGACCTCTTGCATTTCATCTGGGGCATCCTTCTTATGATAACCGAGGGTGGTACAGAAGGGGGGTGTACAGGACAGAGTATCAAGACTTGGGGTCAATAAATAAACCTCTCCCCCACACCAGTGGGAACTGACTGGGGGGCCCAGGGTGGCACCTGCTCTCAAACAAATTGGGGAGCCCCTGGGAGGGGCAAGCCCCGTTCACTGGCCTGAGATGTGGACAGCAAGTAGGGGCCCTTCTCGGCCAGCAGCTGGTGGAAGGGCTTGGGCACCTCCCAGTCCTCATCACTGCTCGGGCCCTCCTTCACGATGCGGTTGTGCTGGCGGCTGAACCTGCGCGCCTTAGTGCTGGGGACAGACCAGGAGGGTGGGCCTCACTCTACCTGCCACCTAGGTCCCTAGCTGTGCCTACACTTGGAGACCACAGCTTCAGCCCGTGGGAAGAAACTCTAGGCCTCACTAGACAGGACTCAGTCAAGGGCTCTTCATGCAGACATGCAAGCCGCAGGGGTCAGGGTGGGCAAAGGCCAGCAGAGGCTGCTTGGAGTGGCTGAAGGGTCGGGTGACCAAGAGAAGAAACAGAGCAGGCTGAGTGACAGGAGAATAAGGCCACGCTCTGAGAAGATGCTTGTGGCAGCAGCAGGTCCCTTCTCAGTGCCGTGTTGACTCCCCACCTGTCTCCCAGCTCTCTCCCAAGAACCTCTGACCCACACCTCCCAACCTGGGGCAGCAGTGAAGTGGGCGGGAGTAAGGCTCGGAGCAAGGCCCCACCCACACATCTGGAAAGGGCCTCACCAGTATGGCCTGCGTTCCTGGGGTGTCATCAGCCGCCACAGCTGCGCCAGGTCCTTGGTGGCCACTGTGGATGCCGTCCCAGGACAGGTTCTAGGACGGGAAGGAGGAAGGAAATCAGGAGAGGCCTGCCAGGCATCCTGGCTGGGTGCAGGCCCGCAGCGTGGCCAGGGGCCTGGTCCATCCTGCTGGCCTATAAGTCCCCACTACACCGTCCCAGGGAGCACAGGAGACCTGCGGCCACCACTTCGGTTGTGCTGTGCTGTCCAGAGCTGACACTTGATCTAAACCAGCTCTAAGAACAACTGAGCTGGAACCTCCTGGGACCAGCCACACTGGAGAATGACACCACAGGTCCATGGGTGGACCCAGCCCAGAACCAAGCCCCTCCTGATGAGGGCCACACCACACCTTTCCTTTAAGGTGACCCCAGCCTACTAACGTCCTCGCTCAAGTGTAAAGTTAGAGGTACGCTCTGCTGCGACAGAAGAGGCCAGTATGGGGCTCAGCAGCCATGGAGGGGAATGGTAGGGCCCTTTGTATCCATGACCACCTTGAACCTTCGCCCACCGGATGTACTGCTTCCGGTTCATCCTGCAGAACATGATGAAGCCATTGACACACTTCTTCTTGGCCTGGCCCAGGAAGGGGGCTTTCTTGCCGTCCTTGGGCTTCGGGGGGCCCTGGCTCTTCTTGCTCTTCCTCCCGGCTACTGGAAGGGCAGTGGCCCGCTGGGTGGGGGTCCACAAGTAGTCTCTGTCTTCATCGCTGTAGGACTCGGGGCTGGCCAGCTCATCCTGGGCAACACAGACTGCTAAGCCACAGAGGAGATGCTGCTCTCCTGCTCTCCCTCCTCCCTGGGCAGGCGGCCCGGCCTCTCACCTCGTCCTGCTCCCACAGGGACCCCTCATCCGAGAACTCGGAGCTGGAGCTGGGCTGCACCTGGCTGTCCTCACTCAGGGAAAGGTAGCAGTGGTCCAGCGAGACCAAGGACTGGCACAGGCCACGGGTGTCAGGGGGGCTTGTGGGTGCCTCAGAGGATATGGCCTGGGCCACAGGGAGGAGGAAAAAGGGTAGATGGGGTAGAGGGGCATCCCCTCACTCTCTGATTTGCCAGAACATGTCATAAGCAATAGAAACAGTTCAGATTAAAGACACTCCCTTGCCTGAACACCCCTTGGGGCATGTGAGCCCACCTTCCCTAGTTCCCATAGAGGACCAAGGGTGGTGGCTCGGTTGGTTCAGCTGCCTCCTATTCTAGGGTAGAGTCCTCTTCACCCTAGTTAACCCTCCCTGAGAAGCTGTGATGGCTTGGATAAGGTGTATATATATATATATATATATATATATATATGAGAGAGAGAGAGAGAGAGAGAGAGATGTGATGCACTCCTGGAACCCCAGGACTCAGAGCTGGGTCAGGAGGATCCAGAGTTTAAGACCAGCCTGGACTACAAAAGACCCTTATCCAAAGGTTTGTGTATGTGTGTATATATATATATATGTATATGTGTATATATATATATAAAATGTGTGTCCGTGTTTGTATATATACATATATATACACATACACAAACACATATATAGATGGAGAGACAGACAGAATGGGCCAGACAGGCCTCCAGCCACTGTAAACAAACTCCAGACACATGTGCCAGCCTATGCATCTGGCTTTATGTGGGTGCTGGGGAATTGAACCTGGGTGGTTAGGCATTGTAGGCAAGCATGGAGTTCACCCACAGTGGCCGAGATGCCCCTCTTGCTGAGACAATTGTGTTTCTACCTCCAACTCAGCTACTCCAGGAGCAGCCCTGGGGGAGGACCAGCCAGCAGGGACCAGAGCTGGAACTGCCAAGGTCCCCAGGGCCAGAGGGGGCAACCCGGCTTGTCTCTTCATGGCCCCTCTTCTCCTCGTACTTTCCTTACATATGAAATGAAGCCACAAAATCCCCTATTCAGCAGAGGGGCCAGAAACTAAGGCAGGGTCTTTCCTAGGCTCCTGGTGGGACAGTGAGGACAGAGGCAGTGAATCTGGGAGGGAGGGTGGGAGCCCCTGGGTGAAGGAGTCCCACAGGGAGGACCAGCCTACCTTCTCCTGGGAAGCCTCTAGTTCACAGATAACAGGTGGAGACTGAGGTCTTAAGAACACCTCTTCAAAGAGACCTGAGGAGGACAGAGTGCTGGCTAGGGCAGGGATCCTCTTCTCACAGCTGGAGATTCTTTCTCCAGTTTCTCCTTTGGGGTTTCCTACTCCACGTCTGGTTCCTAAGCCAGCTTCCCTGAAGCCCCTCGGGAGCAGTGACAGGTTGCTTTGTATTTCTGGAACCCCTTCCTCTCCACATAGCCTTCGGCTACCCCTGCTCTGGGCAGTGGGTCCCCTGAGGCAGGGCCAGTATGGGATTCATGTCTGGGCACCCAGCATGCCCTGTTCAGGCCTGACCACTCTCAGTGGATAAGTATCTCCTTGTTTTATGAATGAACAGTGTGCTCCCACCCTGGTTGCCCACCTTCAGTCAGAAAGTAGGTTTTATCCTCCAAGATATGATCCGGCAGAATTTTGCTTGGGGAGCCGATGAAGGAAGGGCTGAGTTCTAAGATCTCACTTGAGTGGCCTGTCACATACCAGGTATTGATCTGGGAAGGCTCCAAGGCCAGTGGGATCCCTGCAAATGAAATATGGGGCTCAGGGGTGTGGTCGGAAAGTATCCACACAACCTCCAATGCAGCAGTGGGCTTTGAGGAAATCGTGCCGGGCTATCACTCAGAGTCTTGGTAGAGGAAATTAAAAGGCACACTGCCTGGCATGATGTCAAGAGTAGCCAAAAAAGGAACCGTGGCTCTGTGTAAAGATTCTAAGGTACTGTCTGGGCTCAATGGAAAAAAAAATTGGTTGATTAGCAATGCCTGGCATGGCAACCAGTGGCAGAGAGCATAGCCTCCCTTACTTAGCAGATCCCCAGCCTCTTTCCTGCTTTCCCCTGCAAGAAGCTTCCAGAAGGCTCCCAACTCCTCAAAGGAGAATTGTAGTCACCATTGGGGCTGTCCTTGGAGGTCCAGACAGGAAGCCAGGGGTCAGCGCCTGGGGCTTCTTTGTCCGTGTCCTTGCTGGACTCACACAAGCATACGTCCTGCCTGCAGGGCACACACAGACCCTGGGCTGGGCACGGCTGTGTGCAGGCCCCAGGGAGCTTCAAACTTGTGAGAAGTGAAGTGGAAAGCAGATCCTGGTGACGGGGGAGCAACATCGGAGAGCAGGCAGGAGGGATAGCTGTTTCCCAGGTGGACCAGGAAAGTGAGGACCCCAATAACAGGGACCAGAGTGATAAGCCCAGTGGGGTTTCATTTGTGTTGTCTTGTGTAAGGTTGGCAGGGAGGACACGAAAGAGGGCTGACACATGAGGCTGGGTTATTGACTTCCACCAATGCCAAGGTGGAAGCTTAGGTTCTCTCCTGGAGGAGGCCAGGAAGGGCTTTGAGCCCCACTGACATCGCCAGGGTCTGTGTTAGGAAAGCAGCATCGCTGTCCCTAAGACCCCACACCAACCAGCACTCAGAGGCCCGTCCGCAGACACTGGAAGCACCTTATTTCTCCCCATGCAGGACCAATCCTCAGGTCCAGCTACTAGCCCCAGGAGGGGGGCCGGGTTCCCTTACCTGAGACAGGGCTGGATCTTGTTGAGGAAACAGTACCTTTCCATCTTTTTCTGGACCTCGATGTCAACATCAGGCTTACCATCCTGGATCCCAGCCAGGTAGCATTCACCTGGGGGAGGGGTGGATCAGGACAGCTATACCTGGGGATTGGGCTCCCAGATCCCAGGGACAGAGAGGGGCCAGGATCCGACACCCAGCTTCCTCCTCCACAACCCTAGCTTAAACCGAAGGCAGCAGTGCCTCTGTGCAAGACCAGGGGTGCTTGAATCACCCCAGGTTCTTTGATTCCCACATTCCTGTCAGAAGCTGTGCGGAGGATCAAATCCTGACCATGAACCACGGCAGAGTGAGCCCTGTTTGAGGAACCTAAATGCACTGCAAGGTGGAGCGTGAGCCCACAGCCACTAGAGATGCGGAGACCTCCCTCAGTGGGCTCAGATCATGGCCCAGAGGAGACGGCCAAGGGATCAGGGTGTATGAAGGAGTGGAGAAAGCAAGGCTCTGGCTGACCTGGGTTCTCCCTCCCCACCCTTCCCCACTGGTGCAGTGATGGGGTCACACTGAGGCCTACAGATAAGGATAACCCTGATGTTGTCCCTCCCTTACAGAGCCTCCCCCCCCACACAAACACAACTTGCATGAGACCATATGACCTGGGAACTGACAGGCAGTGTCTCCCCCATTCACTGAGATGTCCCCAGCTGACAGGACTGTGTCTGGGACACAGCAGTGCCCAAGGACTATGAAAATAAGAGAGTAAGTTCCTGGTGAGGAAAGGGACCCACTTGTGACGTCCCAGGTGATGGTGTTCCCAGCCATGTCCAGAAGCATCAGCTGTGCCACTTCTCCTCCATCATCTTGAGACAAGGTTTGGGGACATCTTGGAGGGATGGAGGCCCCCCTACTTCCTTTCTCCTGTCTTCGGAGTGTCAGCAGGCTCTCAGGCAGGTCCAGGATCAGAGAGCGGCGAGGCTTCTGGAGGCAGGTTGGGTGTTCTGAGAGAGCAAAGATGGGATAACTAACAGGCTCTGGAGGGCCATCAGGCTGTCCCCAAAATATGACTCGGGTGCTTCAGTGTTTTGCCTGTCCTGGCTGCTCCCCCGCACCTCTACATTCCCAGATCCTCAAGTAAAAGTACTCAGTTCAACCCCATCCCCACAGCTCAGAGCTCTTCCAGAAGCTTGGTGTGGGGCTGAAGAGACTCTCAGGGTAAGAGTGGCTGCTGCGTGAGCCTGGGGTCTGAGGTCCATTCCAGCACCCCATGTCTATACCCAGCCCTGAGGAGGGCAGATAGGAGACTCCCTGGGGCTCGCTGGTCAGCCAGTTTGACTGAAATGACGCTCCAAGTTCTGTCTATGGAAATAAGGTGCTCAGCTGTGTCTCTGCTTTCCCACTGGGACAGACAGAGGTGAGCGCATCTTGGAGAAAGAGCCCCCACTCTGGGTGCCACCCTACTGATGGCATGCACCTGCCAGGCGGGTGAACTTCTTCCGGGGTGTCTGGTAGGTCCCCCTAAGGTGTGACTTCTGAGAGCTTGGGGAGCTGGAAGGAGTGGAGTGTCTCCGCTTGGCTGGGCCCTTTGATGGGTCCCAACCCAGCCCTGTGGGGTAAAGAAAGACACAGGTCAGATCCCACTCCTGATCCCACAAAGACAAGACTTCTGGACCCTGGGCTCAGGAAACTACAAACAGGGAAAGTTAGAGAGAGAGCAAAAAGACAGTTGTCGATGTCTGCACAGCCCGGAGGTAGAAGTATAGGGCAAGTGGGCATGGGTTTTGTTTTTCAAGGTAAGGTCTCTCTCTAGGCCAGGCTGACCTGGAATCCACTATGTAGTCTCAGGGTGGCCTTGAACTCACGGCGATCCTCCTTCCTCAGCATCCCGAGTGCTGGGATTAAAGGTGAGCTCCACCAGCCTTGTTATCTCAGCATTTGAGAGCCTGAGGCAGGAGGGTTGCTGCAAGCTGGAGACCAACCTGGCCAATATCACAAGACCCTGTCTCAACACAACAAAAAGAGAAAGAAAGAATGGAAAAAGAAAGGAAAGGAAAGAGGAGAGAAGGTCAATGAACCTGACTGGGATGCTACCTGGCTTAAACCATTCGGTGGATCTGGTGTCCCTCCAACATTGTGTGGGAAGACCTACTGGGCCACACCCCTGCCCCCTCGCCCTGCCCCCCTGCCCAAGTGCTTCAGGTTCTGTGCCATCAGCACCATGCTGGGTGGGCCGTACTGAACACACAGGAGGCTGATGGGAGTCCTTCACAGGACAGAGAGGGGATGTTTTCAGTCTGAATGGGGGTCCGGCTCAGAAGCCGGCACATGCGCCTCTAGTCACAAGCATGGCTCATGCCCACTCAACAAAGCACTTCCTCTCTCCTGTCTCCTCATGTCTGCATGCCCTTGGCCAAATGTTCTGTGGTCTGGCAGGGACCCCTTGTGCTGCATTTGAAGGCCCACCTCCCAGGCCCCTAGTCTAAGCTCTGTTTGGTTTTGGAGGTAGGGTCTCACTGTACAACCCAGGTTGGCCTGGAACAAACTACGTAGCCCAGGCTGGCTTCAAGCTCCATGGAATTTTCCTGCTGTGATGCCAGGTGCGAGCCACAACACCAGGCTCTCCTGTGGCCTGTTGGACAGCTCTCAGGCACAGTCCCTCCCCCCAGACTGTGATGCCAGGGGCAGGGAGAGGGGAGACAGGTATCCCTGACAGCCAAGTGATATGAAACTACAGTGGAACTGCTTACCCCCAGGCTCATCTCTGTCCTCGCTGGTGTGCAGCTTGAGCAAGGCCTTGACCACACTGATGCTTCTCTGCAGGTGCTGGATGTAGTGCAGGACATGCAGCAGAATATCCTTCTACAGAAAGACAAGGTGAGGGCTGGAGAGAAGGCTCAGCAGTTAAGGCATTTGCCTGCAAAGCCTAACGACCTGGGTTCCATTCCCCAGTACCCACGTAAACCCAGATGCACAAAGTGGTGCATGCATCTGGAGTTCATTTGTAGCAGCCAAAGGCCCTGGCATACCCATTCACACACACACACACACACACACACACACACAATCTCTCTCTCTCTCTCTCTCTCTCTCTCTCTCTCACATACACACACACTCTCTCTCTCCTTGCAAATAATAAAATAAATAAAAATATTAATAAAAAAAGACAGGGTGAGAGCTGGGCTCACCCCCACTCCCCGGGAGGCACAGGATTGGGAGCTCACGGCCATTCTGGGCTACATGGTCAGACTGAGTTGCACAAGAGCCAGGGTTGGGAGCAGCCTGGAGCTCCTGGGAATCCCAGCTAGAAGGCCCTGGCGCCTCACTCCCCACTCATCCCCTGGCAATGCCTCAGTGGACACCGCTGCTCTCACTCTGTCCCAGTGAGTTGGAGGTTAGAGCCCAGGAGATCGAGGCTCAGTGTGATAGTGGATTTGGGAAGCCAAGGCAGCAATCTGGGATTTGAACCCAGGGCAGCCTGCCTCCTGGTCCAGTTTATCAGCACACACTGCTCCCCTTCTGGCCCCAGGGCCCAGGCTTCTCTCCACAGACTCCCCCTGCCTGCTCCTCCTCTGAGCCTCAGCATGGCCATGTCCTCCTCTAACAGGAGGCTTGTCTGTCTGACCCTGCTCCCACAATAGGTCAGCTTCCCATGTTTTTGCATTCGTAGCACACACTGGACCTCTTTCCATGAAGGCATCAGCCACGCTGTTAGTGTCTGTTGATATGTTGTTCCCGCCCATGGCCCTAGAGCTATATAATGGAGAGACAGTAGCTGACTAGTGTCTTAGCCAGGGACTTAGTGTGTGTGTGGGGGGGTTGTAATGTGTGTGTGTCCAAGGAGAGGTGGGGGTTGTAATGCATGTGTGTGCATCCATGGAGAGGTGGGGGGCTGTAATGCATGCGTGTGCATCCATGGGGATGTGGGGGGGCTGTAATGCATGTGTGTGTATCCAAGGGAGGTCAGAGATTGAAATCCAGTGTCTTCCTCCACTGCTGTCCACCTCATTTATTGAGACAGCGCTCACCCATTCAGCCAGTCTACCAGCCAGCTTGCCCTGGGGATCCACCCCTCTCCTCCTGAGCACTGACTACAGGTGGGTGCCAGCACCTCAGCATCTATGTACTTGTGTGGCAAGTGCTTTACTGACAGCCTATCTGTCTCCCCAGCCCCTCAGCCAGGGACTCTAGAGTGGGTTTCCTCACAGGGTCCAGGAGGCAGGCACCACCCATCCAGCCACTGAATACCGATTGAGCTGCTATTGCAGACAAGAAACTAAAATCTAAGGACCAAGACTCAACAAGACCAAGACTCTTCCTTTGCCTCCATGGAGCTTACGGTCTAGTAAGGGCAACAGCTCCTAGATCATGCTGTGTAATAAGGTGGGCGGCACATGCCTGCAACTCCAGCACTCAGGAGGCTGAGGCAGGCCAATCTTGACTACATAGTGAGACCCTTGCCAGGGGTGGTGATGCACGCATTTAACCTTGGGAGGCAGAGGTAGAAGGATCGCTATGAGTTAGAGGCCTAGAACTACAGAGTGAATTCCAGGTCAGTCTGGGCTAGGGCAAGTGGAGACCTTCCTTCAAAAAAAAAAACAAAAAAAAATTTTTTTAATGCTTAGGGGGCTGGAGAGATGGCTCAGGGGTTAAAAGTACTTGTTTGCCAAGCCTGACAGCCCGGGTTCAATTCCTCAGTACCCACATAAAGCCATGCATATAAAGTGGTGGACACAAGTATCTGGAGTTCGTTTGCTGTGGTGCCCATCTCTCCCTCATAAATAAATAAATATTTTGAAAGGAGAAAAAAGGAAAAATATGACAATATCATGGGTTTCTCAAGCAGAGAATACCCTAATATCCTTTTTTTTTCTTTTTCTCTCTTTCTTTTTTCAGGTCCAACCTCGCTGTAGCCCAGGCTGACTTGGAATTCACTGTCTTCTCAGGCTGGCCTGGAACTCATGGTGATCCTCCCACCTCTGCCTCCCAAGTGCGGGGAATAAAGGCGTGTGCCACCACACCTGGCCCTAATCCTTTTTTGACTAGAATCTCTAGTGCCAGGGTGGAACAGTTGTCACTCACTGAAATGACATGTTGTTATGATGAGCTGGAGAGATGGCTCAGTGGTCAGAGACGCTGGCTTACAAACATTACAGTTATGACTCCTCTGAAGGCTCACGTGGAAGGCAGTCGCAGCCGGGTACATTCTGATTTCACCACAGAAGGTTTTGTTTGTTTGGTTTGTTTTGAGACAAAGTGTCCCCATGTAGCCCAGGCTAGGCTTTAACTGGTGATCCTCTAGCCTCTGCCTACCAAGCACTGGAATTACAACTGGAAGGTTCAGTTCTGACGTTCCAGGACCATGAGCTTGGAGGCTACACCTGGGGCTCAAATATCAGAGACTGTCTGAACAGAGGGAATTCATTCAGTCGTTCTCTTATCACTCATCCTCATATTTCTCCCCTACCTGAAGCTGCTGTCCACAAACGAGCAGCAGTGAGCCTCGGGTCTCCATGCCTCCCACCCCATGAGGACCGGCTATGCCCAGCTTTCTCCGTGGGTTCTGGGAAGTCGCACTTGGAAGTCTTTGGCTTGAGAAGCCCTCATCCTTAAGCAGCACTCTTAACCGCTGAGCCATCTTCCTAGCCTGTTTTCCTCCCTCCATCCCTGCCTCCCTCCCTTCCTCTCTCTCTCTCTTTCTTTCTTTCTCTCTCTCTCTCCTCTTTCTTTCTTTTGAAGCAGGGTCTCACTCAGGCCCAGGCTGACCTGGAATTCACCCTGTAGCCCCAGTCTGGTCTTGAACTCATGGTAATCCATCCTCCTACCTCAGCCTCTCAAATGCTGGGACACCCTGCTCAGTTTCGTTAAGTCAAAAAGTAAGCTCACCCACTCATCTCTCACAAGCCTTAAAGAAAGACTAAGTACCTATGGATCGTTGAAGATGTCACCAAGTTAAGGATCTCCAGATGGAGAGATTAATGTGGAATCTCCTCATGAGCCCGATGTGAGTATGAGAACCTCTCCAAGAGGGAGGCCAAAGGTCACAGGCAGAGCACAGGACATGTGAGGAGGCTGGGCTGCTGGATTCGGTGGTGCGAGCAAGGAGTGTAGTGTGGTGGGCTCTAGAGTTGGCCTTCTCCCCCCAGCCCCAGACACTGCTGCCAGGCCTGATTCCCTGCTCACTCCTGCGCTCCTGAACGCCAGTGCCTTGTTCGTGCAGGTACGCGTCTGCCCTGAGATACATCCAAGCCCTCTCTACACAGTTATTTTGAGACAGGGTCTCATTAAGTTGCCCAACCTGGCCTTGAACATGTGACCCTCCTGCCTTAGCCTCAAGGTGCTGGGTCACAGGTGTGTGCCACCTTGCACAGCTGTTCTTTTTTCATCACGAGAGATGAAATCCATGCCAGGCAGGTGCTCTACTGCTAAACTACACCCAGCACACCGCCATTTTTACCTTGTACCATCTAGGTAGCAGGAGTTTTCTTTCTTTTTTACCTTTCTTTCTCCCCCTACCCATTATTGGGGGGGGGTTGTGGTAGTGTCTCACTCTAGCCCATGCTGACCTGGAACTCACTCTTTGGTCCCAGGGTGGCCTCGAACTCACAGTGATCCTCCTACCTCTGCCTCCCCAGTGCGCCACCACACCTGCCTCCTTCCCCTTTTTAACAGGATGCATGCTGAAATAGGCTGAAGTCTGAGGAGCAGCTATTAAGCTGGAGAGCCAAACTGCCAGGCTTGACATGGGGCTCTTCTGTTTCGTTCCACTCCCCGCTTCAACTCTGGCCCTTTTTTGTGAAAGATTCCCAGGGGCTGGAGGCATGGCTCGGCAGTAGAGTCCTTGTGTAGAATCTACCAGTTAGGGCTCAGTGGTAGAGCACTTGCCTTGCATGGGTGAGGCCCTGGATTCATTAGTAACACTGGAAAAAAATAATCCTCCAGACTTCTGATCTTGGGATCACAGGCTCCCAGAAATTCCCATTCAGAGCAGGACGTCCCACTTGAAGGATGTCACTGTAAAGGCCTGCCAAGGTTTCTCAGGACAGGACCCTGTTTACTGCTCAAGACACCTGTCCCCCCACACCTTGGTGAGCTTCTTGTTCCTGGTCTTCAGGGTCACAGGGATCAGCAATTCCAGCTCCCGGAGCTTGCTGGTATGGTTTTTCTTCTCCTTCCTGTTTGGAGGTGAGAACTGATTTCAGTTAGGACATCTAAAACTGAATTTATTGTTATTATTATTATTATTATTATTATTATTATTATTATTATTATTATTTGGTTTTTCAAGGTAGGGTCTCGCTGTAGTCCAGGCTGACCTGTAATTCACTATGTAGTCTCAAGGTGGCCTTGAACTCACGGCGATCCTCCTACCTCTGCCTCCCGAGTGCTGGGATTAAAGGCGTGTGCCACCATGCCTGGCGATTATTATTTTTGACACTGGATCTTGCTATGTAGCTCAGGCTGTCTGGAACTCCCAAGGGCTGGGATTACAGGCATGGGCCACCACACCCAGCTTTAAAATTGAATTTGGCACCTGCTCCCAAGCTTCCTGTCTCCACATTCCAATGTCAATAATGCTTCCCACCCCCACTTGAGAACACCCAAGATGGAGCCCCAGGCATCCTCAGGACTTGTCATTCTTCCTCAACTCTTGTCCATCCCTCCCTCCTGCCTCCATTCCCTCATCTCTGCCACCTCAACATCCTCACAGGTCTCCCAGCTTCCCACCTGGTCTGCAGCCAGCTGAACGCTATGCAAGGCAGTGGAGCTCTCTTAGGCACAGATCTGACTCCATCAATTCCTTGCTTCACACCCCCTCAGTCACTCAAAGATCAAGTTCATAGTTATGTATTTAGTTAGCTTGGTTTTGTTGGATACAGGGTCACGCTATGTAGCCCAGGCTGGCCTAAACTCACTCTGTAGTCTAAATTGAAGTCAAACTCATAGCAGTGTTCTTGACTGGCTTGGGCTCCCAAAGTGCTGAGATGTCAGGTGCGCACCACCACACCTGGTTGGGGTTAAATTTAAACCCTCTGTGTAGCAGACAGCGCCTCTCCCTGCCTGGCCCAGGCGGCTACCTTGGCCCCATCCTCAGTTTGGCCCTTTAGCAGTGGGTGCTTCTGTGTCCGCACGCTTCTGATCCCTACCCCAGGCTGTCTCCCTAGCACTGAGCACTGGGTTCTGGCAGGCTGCAGAAACTCATGGTGTGCTTGCCAAATGAATGTATGAATATGGGCATGAAAACCGTTGACTCTGGGGAAACTTCCAGGTCCTGATCCCTGAATTCATAAGGCATCAGATTCCCAGGCGCACAGAGTCCCCAGGTCCAGGAGTCCCTTCCTGAATCAGGGGGCTCCTGAATGGCTGCCCATCTCCTCTGTCAACCCAATCCTGTCCTCTCCTCAGGCCCATGTCAGTTGCTACCTCTCATGACTAAAGAATGTCTCCTTTATGTAACCTGAATGGCCACTCCAAGCCCCCTCACTTACAGGTTTAGGTTTAGCTCCAACTCACACCATGCGGGGATGTCTTTCCACCAGGCCCTGCACTGGGCACGTGGAGAGGAAGGTTTAGTCACTGCCTGCAGGGGGTAGGGCTCAGTGTGACAGACACACTCATCTTTCTAACCAAACTCTCAGAAGAATTTTTCTGAGTTGGGAGTGTGACTCCATGGTAGAGCACTTGTCTAGAATTTACCAATGAGAGCCACATGCCTGTGACCCCATAATTAGGAGGTGGAAGCAGAAGGATCAAAAGTTCAAGGCCAGAGCCGGGCGTGGTAGTGCACGCCTTTAATCCCAGCACTCGGGAGGCAGAGGTAGGAGGATTGCTGTGAGTTCAAGGCCACCCTGAGACTACATAGTGAATTCCAGGTCAGCCTGGACTAACTAGAGAGACCCTACCTCAAAAAACCAAAAAAAAAAAAAAA